>CABHPR010147032.1:12327-47804 GCA_902168415.1 Peromyscus melanophrys
GAGAGAGAGAGAGAGAGAGAGAGAGAGAGAGAGAGAGATATCTAAAATTGAGGGCAATTGAGGGGTGATATGGAAATCTACTGCAGTGGAAACTTCCTAAAATATATGAAGGTAATGCTAATGAAATCTCCTAATAATGGGTATATGGAGTCTCAACTGGCTATCTCTTGTCATGAATCAATGCTTCCAATAATGGGATTAGGTTACATTCAGTCGAATTGTTGGCCAAGGGTGTGCCAACAAAATCCACAAACAATTCAGTCTGTTTCTGAGACAAACTGGTTGTTCTCCACAACCTGACAGCAGGGCTCCTTTGCCAAGGATTAATACCTACACAGCTCATTGAACATACAGATGTCAATCTAGTATTTACACAGAGTCTTCAACCCTATATTCTAGTTTATTTGGTTTGGGAAGGTACTCTGCAAGCTACCAAAAGAGAAATGTATACACCAATCCATCCACAAAACCTCTGGCCTATAATCTGTCTTGCCTAAAAACACGCTAGGGCAATGATGGCACAGAATTTGTTGGAGTAGCCAGCCAATGTCTAATTTGATTTAAGGCCAACTCTATGATAAGGAACCCATACCCAACAATTCTTGGATAACCAAGAACCAGAGACTAGATTGCCCAGAGACCTAGGGTAAAACCAAACACTACTGTTTTAAAAATATAATATCAGTAAAATATTCTCAGTACTTTATTTAGTCATCATCAGAGTAGATTCCTCTGGCAGCAGATGGAAACAGATGAAGATACTCACAACCAGATATTACACCAAGAAAGAGTCTAAATGGGATTCACCATCAAATACCTCCCTTTAGAGCTGAGAAAATAGAAGGGTGAAAGAGAGTAAGAGCCAGACAGGATGTAGGACACCAGGAGAACAAGACCCTCTGAATCAACTAAGACAGTCTTTTATGAACTCAGAGAGAATAAAGCAGCAAGTACAGGGCCTATATGGGTCTGCACCACGTCCTCTGGGGGTGTATATGCATACATACATACATACATACATATACATATATATGTTTATATGTACATACACACACACACATATCTATATAGTAGTTTCAGCTTAGTTTTCTTATGGAACTCCTGAGTGAGAGCACAAATGAGTCTCTTATACTTGTGACTATTCTTTGGACTATTTTTCTTATGTTGGCTTGTCTTGTCCAAATTCAATATGATGGTTTTTGTTTTAACTTATATTTTATTTTGTAATGTTTGGTTGCTCTCTATTAGAAGGGTGGTCTTTTCTAATGAGAGACAGAAATGAAGTAGATACAGAAAGGAGAGGATGTTGGGAGGAACTGAGAGGAATAGAGGGAAGGGAAACTATAATTAGGATATATTGTGTGAGAAAATAATCTATATTCAATAAAAGGAAAAAAATGAAAAAAATCATACAACTCCAAATGAGAAGTAGATCTACAAAATTACTCCCATCATACACAAGAAGATACTGTAGCTGATACAACCTTTCCCTGGCATGCAGAAGGCCCTGGACTTGATCTCTAGATCAGAAAAAAAAAGATACATAATATCACATACAATTTGAAGTTTTATTGTATTAGTATCCTACCTAATGATAAAACTTATATGGTTATAGTACAGCTATTTACTTTGTTCTAAGACATGTAATATCCTTTCTTGAACGATTTTGATGTCTTTCTGTACACTGTGAATATATGTTACTGCCATTGGCTAATAAATAAAGCAGCTTTGGCCTATGACAAGGCAGCTTAGAAGAAGGTAGGAAATCCAAGCAGAGATACAGAGAGAAGAAGGTCAGAGTCTGGGAAGATACCAGTCTGCTGTCCAAGGACCAACATATAATGGGACACAGATAAAGCCATTGACCACATGCTAATACATAGACTAATAGAAATAGGTTAAGTTATAAGAGCTAGCTAGCAAGAAGCTTTAGCCATAGGTCATATGGTCTGTAATTAACATTAAGCTTCTGAGTGATTATTTTATAAGTGGCTGTGGGACCATGGGTGGGAGAGATTTGTCCAGACTGTGGGGCCAGGCAGGACCGGAGAAACTTCCAGCTACAACAGTTCATTCATTTTGTCTAAACAGAGCCCTGGAGCCTTGACTGATTTCTCATCTCTTCCCATCTAAGGTCAATCTTCCAACCTCTTCCATAGAAATAGCTTCATTTACATTCTTTGCATAAAATTAAAAGACATTAAAATAGTATTTGTCTTTATATTTCTGGAATATTTTACTTAATATTCTATAGTCTCCTTCATGTATTTGAGCTGTCGAGGTTTAATCTGTAGTTACTAAATCTGTTATGTTCTCCCTATCCATTTATCACTTCAGTGATATGTATTAATTTCATATCTGAGTCATGTTGAAAAGAGAAACAGTACAGAACATATTAAAGTTATCTGTTTGAAAAAGTGATTTAACTTCCTTTTTGTAAACACTCAATAATCTGGTTTGGAGGGTAATGTAGTACTTCTAATTGTTTGATGAATAGTCATAATGTTTTTCATAATCAATATTCTGATGTACATACCAACTGGCCATGTCGGCTTTTTTTTTCCTCTACAGAATATTAACAACTACTCTTCAAAACTGGCAATGTTATAAAGTCCAAGGAATTACTACACTCCTTTAATCCCAGCACTGAGGAAACAGATTCAAGATGATTTCTTGAGTTTAAGGATTACCTGGTGTACAAAGAGAGAATATTGTATCAAAAGAAGAAGAAAAACAAGGAGAAGGAGAAGGAGGAGGAGGAAAAGGAAGAGGAGGAAGAGGAGGAGGATGAGGAAGAGAAAAAGAGGAAAGACCAAGGAAAAAGTAACATTGTGAAGAAGGCTCGAAATCACATTATTTAACAGAGTGTCCAGGATAAAAAAAATGTATTATTGGTAAATTTGGTTAAATCTTAATAAAGCCCACTACTTAATTAACAATATTTAATCAGTATTAGTTTCTTAGTTTTATTTAAAATTATACCACTTTTACCATTTTATATTTGAAATTATATTGAATATATATAAATATAAAAAATCATGTTATGATATATATACGTATATATTATTAAAAATATAATTTTAAAAATCCAATGAAGCTATATAAAGGTTCTCTGTAATATCATTGCAAAACTTATGAAAACTAAAATTATTAGAATATTGAAATTTAAAACTAATCACCCTGAGGCTGTGCAGATGTTTCTGTCTGCACAGTGCTAGCTTAGCAACTGATGATCCAAGTTCAGTTTCTAGCATCCACAGAAAATTGACAGGTGTGAATTTGTTAGACTTCTACCTCAGTCTTGAGAAGACAAGGACAGAAGAACTCCTTAGTGCTTATTGGCCCCCAGACCTATCAGAACACATCAATTCACATTTCACTGAGAGACCATATCTCAAAATTCATTATGGACACTGCAGTATACAGAATTTGGAGCTGAGCAAGTGCTTGAATGGCTTCATCAAACCAGTCATTTAATGTTTTTATTTGTAAGTTAATTAAAATAAATTGAGCTTGTATTTGCCTGTAACTCTAGTTCTAGGAGATCCAATTCCCTTTTTTGGCCTATGTGGGTACTTTCTAATGAACATCTGCAGACAAGCAGGCATATATACGTAATATAAATAATAACTTTAAACATTAATATAAATGTATTTGCATTTTCCACACATATCACTTAAAATATTATACCATTATTCATATTATAAATATCAGTGAAATATATGAAGATATCCAAGTAATAATAAACATTGACTTGAAAAAGAGTTTTGAGATATGTGAGGTTAAAGTAATGGCTACAAACACAAGAATATCATCATGTTTACAAAGTTATGAGGATGTGTATTTCATTAATTACTTTTAAAATTCAAAGGGACTTGATTAATAAAAGAGAGCAGGATTGGATGAAAGAGAATTTTTCAGGCTTATGTCACTTTGAAGAAAAAAATAAGTTTTAACCAGAGTGTCACATATTGAAAAAGTAACTTTGAAACTTCTTTCTGAAAATAATCCCAAAATCAAAGTTCATGATGCTAGGGGATCCAGGATTACAATGCTATTATTCAAAAGACTACTTTGTACATAGCACTTATCACCTTTTTCTTATTCAACTGTCCTTTCTTTCAGATCTTTTATAAAGCCTTTATTTACAATGAACACGTTTATTCAAAAAGCTAATTTTTGAGCTTTTTAAAATTTTAATTTTAAAAGTAAATATATTAGAAGATTATGCAAGAACAAATGTCATATTTAAATGATTGAGAACCACTCTGGCAAAATGTCATCAGGATTCACAATACCTTTGCTAGAAAACTAGTTTCATATAATAAAAATATATACCCCTGGACTCATATACCATGAAAATGCAAATAGAAAGACATCCCAATATTTTTCTTCCAAACTTTTTCATAAAAATTGAGCTATATTTTATGAAACTCTAAGCATGATGCTATGACTAAAATTGTCTTGCTGAACATCTGCATTGTGATTACTGGAGGCTTTAGCATTTGATGCCAGAAGAGATGCAACTCTTACAGAGAGACCCATCTGGAGGAATGTGATGGTGAGTTTTAATCTTCATGCTATGCTGCGTCAAGGATTACTGAATCAGATTCAAAACTTCACAATGTGTACATTCATTCAGACCAAATTAGAAAAACTAAAAATACAAGAGAATAGCATATAGCCACATGAGATGTTTTAGAGTAGGCGACTATCTCATAGTCTAAAGTTTCTATGTGGTAGACATTTCATCATAATGAACAGACGTTCTCTTGTACTGGGGTATCATTGATATTTCTGTGTGTAGGAGAATGTGAAGGTTTCTAAAAGCAGGCTCCAAATAATGTGCTATGAGATCAAATCTGTGTTCATTAACTCACTTCCTCCATGTGCCGCTTTCTTCCTTTGAAACCAAATGTAACAAGTGGAGTTCTCTTGTAACAGGTTTTGGACAGATGAAATAATAGGGACAATTATGGCTAATATCATGGACATAACAAGTCAACAATGCTCTTGATTTTTGTTTTCTGTAATGACATAATTATTTCAAAGTTGCCCTAAAATTTAAATAATAAAAAATTACAATTTTAAATTCATTACTAATATTTTTTGCTAATATTAAAGTTTGTAGGGAGAGTAGACTTTTGGAGTCCTTTTGGGTTTACCATCTCTCATTTCTTTGAATTTATCTGTCCATTTTCCTTCATTGTTTTTATAAATTTCCTTTATTAAATGACAGATATGGTACCATGGAGTTTTACACAGTTGCCATCATATTTCTACAAGTGAAATAGTATTCCTCATCTTAGGGATCATCATCAGGACTCCTTTCAACATTAATTATATTATTTATATCATTTCATTCACTTACATCTCCTTAGCAGCTTTCAAATCCTTTGACTGACAATTCAGTAATAAATATATTTCACAGGGTACTCTAGAAGACACATTTCCATTTTACCACTTGGATAATAATTTCCCCCCCCTTTTCCTACTATCTTCTCCTTTCTCTTCATCCCTTTCCTTCCCACCCCGTTAGTTCCATTCATTCTCTTGTATATATTACATCATTACACCTGCTCCTGCCATCCTATCCCAGCTTATTTTAATCACTTAGGCACTTTCCCCCATTCTTATCTATGACTTTTTTATCCTAACACATTTACATTTCACATTGTAAAATGCTAGACCAAACCTTTAAGTTGATTATACACTCAATAAAGAAAGCTATTTTCACATTCTGTAAACAATCACTCTCTTCCTCCTTGAGTTTGGATCTATGCTAAATTTATCTTTAACCTTCAATAATTCAATAATGTTTGTCATGCACTCTTCCATAAACAGATGCATTCAGACAGTTATAAAAAAGACTAATTTATTGATGCATTATATAATAATAAAATATCAGATTTAAATGGTTAATTCCTTTTCAAGTATACAGGAATATTTTGTTTTGTTTACACTGATGCATACAGGGTGAATAATCAATAAAAATTTACATAAAATTATGAAGTCAAGGAAAAAGGAAAAATTACATAACCTTGAAATATTACTGTTAACTGTTTGCAAATTTTCCTGTTCATCCTTAATGATAATGACTCACAATGGCTGAATTATTGATGTACATTTTTCAGTTTTTGCTTTTCTCATAAAATAATCACTAAGCAATACAATATTTTTCATTTAACTATTTCAGACATGAACCAAGAGTATTATAATAGTCAATTAAATTAATATTTTATTATACTTTATAAAATATACAATTGAAAGTGGATTTTAAAGTGTTCAACAAATATTTTGATATTGCCAAAAATACTTTTCATACATTGTTAGAAATCATTTATTCCAAAATTATAAAAAATACAAATTTGAAATTGAGCTTGAACCATTAACATGTGCTTTTAATGACTTACTGTCAAAATTAAGAGATCACATGTAGTGAAAATAATTTTTATCTTTATGTCATGAGCAACAATTTGTTGGATCACATATGTACAAGTCCCTTGAATAAATTTCTCACTCATTAGCAGTGTCTGGGGCAGAAGATCATATGGGATATCAAATACCACGAGAAACATGGCTCCTTCTGGAGGGTACCTGGGGATGGGCAAGCCCTACCCTGGGTATGAGCATGACTGCAACAGAGAGCTAGAAGAGTATAACAACAGTGGAGTTAATACTTATCCCACTTCTCTACAGTTTGAAATTCATAAGAGCATAAGTCCTTACTGTGGTGTAATCATCATTGTAATTGGATCCCATCTTGATATAAAATTACAGAAACCTTTTGAATAATATATAGGGTTTTTATGGGGTTCTCTATGGTGAGGATTCAATGTACTCAGTGGAAAATGGAATAAGACAATTTCACTCCTAGTTCAGTTGCAGCATTAAGTAAAACTGTTATTTCTTCCTGGAAGCTGTGATAGCTTGAATGCATTCAGCAAAGGCTATTTTATGTTGAACTTCCAAAATGGTGGTGTTTGAAAGTCTGATATAATACATATTTTGTCATGGAGTACTACCAACATGATGGACTGATATAGTTACCCTGGCAACAGATAACTAATAAAAAGGATGTCTGATGCTCTCTCACATAATCTCTTTCTCACAGTCTTCTACCATGAAATGTTACATCAAGAAAGAAATATAATCACCTGAGCATATTTGTTTTAAGAAAAATATGAAGATATTGATTTTTTTTATAAATTACTCTTTTCAAAAGTTTTCCAAGTATACTCTGACTGAAACTAAGCTGGATTAAAAATATTTCTTCATTAAGAGATTATCTCATATATATAACTTGAGGAGAGTGAGAAGGAATATTAAAGTAGATTATTCTCCTTATGTGGAAGTATATTATCTCATTTGTATTAGTGAAAGAAAAGTTCTTGAATATTCAATAAGATATATTTCTGTTGATCAGTCAGAACTTTAAATACCCACTTGATTTAGATTTGCAAATGATAAAGTAATAATTGAGAAGAACAGAATAAAGATATATGAGTAAGTTCAGTTTATTAATAATAGATGCCAAAATTATAATAAGACACTGGTTTAGAATTCTGGTGCTGGTATTTGAAATAATATTAATCACATTTGCATTTTTAAAGATTGAAACAAAGGAAAAATCATACATTATCCAAAAGGGTTGGAGAAATAAAGTAGTTATTCATTTTGATGAGTAATACTGTCAGGAAATAATCCAAGTTTCCAAGTACAGTTGAAATTTAGTCATATCTAAAATGGTTTGACAAGGAAATGTGTATACACATATGAATAAGACAGAATACAAGTATCTTGAGTTTATTATTCTGGAATTCATTTAAAGGATAAATGGGGACAATGCCAAGGCTTAATCAATCGGGATAATTACCTGGAAGTCATTTAAATAGCTTTGTTTGTTTGTTTGCTTGTTTGTTTATTTATTTATTTTGGGTGAATGAGAGAGGTCTCGTGATTTATTAATATCAAACTTTTAGTTGACAAAAAATTAATGTCACTGCCATTTGAAATTCTAGTACAATGTCTATATCATAGATTATTCTGGGATTCCTAAAATATCTAGAGGCTTATAACAAGGAGCCTGTATTTTTATTAACTCCAGGAGCCATATTTGCCAGAAAGATTGACAATTCAGCAAAGGCAAAAGGGTGTGAATTTGAAATGCCCTCAGTGAAGAAGGAAGATGTTCTTTTCCTTGTCTTCCAGATGGAACACAGAGCAGAGACTTATGGGAGAAAAAATGGAAGGGGGAATTTTTAAAGCCAATAGAAGAAAGAACGTTTGAAAACACACACACACACACACACACACACACACACACCCCTTAATGGTAAGTGACACACATTTGGTCATGTTAATTCTTGTCAAAAAGTACTGAATATCTTTACCTTGAGTCCCTAGTGTGCATCAGGCCCCTTTCCACCTCTTCAGAGGGCCTTTCCAGTGACAGATAATTGCTCTTCTCTCCATCAGTCAGCCCTAGCTCTCCTCTAATTTTCTGTTTGTTTTTTACCATGGAGATATATATGTAACATACATGTATTATATATTCCAACCACTTTTAAGAGTTCTTTTTATTCTTTTATTCTTCTGTCATACATTATATCCTTACCACAGTTTCACCTCCCTATATTCCTCCCAATCCCACCCCCGCCTCTCCTATCATCCAGATCTACTCCTCTTTTTCCCTTTAAAAAAATGAAAAAGTAGGACTCATATCAAAGCTGGACTAGGCAATCCAGTAGAAGGAAAACGATCCCAAGCACAGGCAAACGAGTCAGAGACACTCCACTTCCACTGTTGAGAGTCCCTTGAAAACACCAAGCTACACAACCATAATGTGTATGCAGAGGTGCTAGCTTGGACCCATACAGCGTCTGCGTCTGTGGTTTCAGCCTCTGTGAGCCTCTAGGAGCCCTGCTTAGTTGGTCCTGCTTGTCTTGTTCCCCTGGTGTCCTCAACCTTTCTGGCTCCTACAATGTCCTTCCACTTTTCTGCGAGGTTCCACTGGCTCCACTTAGTGTTTGGTGGTGGGTCTCTTCATCTGCTCCCATCAGTTGCTGAGTGGTACCCCTCTGAGGACAACTGGGCTAGGCACTAATATATGAGTACAACATAATATCATTAGGAATAATTTCCTTGTCTTTCTTTTTCCAGTTCTGCTTGGCTCTATCTTGGGTCTCTGGGTTGTCCTGCCTCTGGTTTCTGGCCATCCAGGCAGTGTCAGTCATGGGCTTCCACTTGTGGAGTGGGCCTCAAGTTGGATTGGTCATTGACTGGCCTCTCCCATGAATTCTGCACCACCATTATCCCAGTACATCAAAGAAACAGGAGAGATTCTAAGTTGATGGTTTTGTGGCTGGGTTGATGTCCCAATCACACTGCTAGGAGCCTTACCTGGATATAGAAGATGGTCAGTTTGGGCTCCATGTCTTCCATTACTAGGAGACTTTGATAAGGTCACTCTTTTTTTTTTTTTTTTTTTTTTTTTTTTTTCGGTTTTTCGAGACAGGGTTTCTCTGCGTAGCTTTGCGCCTTTCCTGGAGCTCACTTGGTAGACCAGGCTGGCCTCGAACTCACAGAGATCCGCCTGGCTCTGCCTCCCGAGTGCTGGGATTAAAGGCGTGCGCCACCAACGCCCGGCGATAAGGTCACTCTTAACGATTCCAGGGAGTTTCCACTGCACTAGGCATCCACAGTACCCCAAATGCTCTGCAATTCCAACTGTTTCTCCAAGTACTCTCACCCTCTGTACCTCCTAACCCCAGCTGATCCTTACTGTTCCTATCCCAATATGCCCGAGTCACCCTGCAAAATTTATTCTATTTCCCCTTCCCAGGGTGATCCATGTGTCCTCCCTTTTAGAGTTTGCTTTAAAAGATATCTTTGGTGAAGCCCACTTCAAATATAAAGGGCACTATTTGTAAACATCAAAATAATGTGGCATGAATTGTGTAATTATTAATACAGCAGAATTAACAGATAATTTCTAAGAATATGGTAAAAAAGAAAGAATAATAATCTTAAATTTGTTTTTAAATTACTAAAATTTTATATATGAGTATATATTTGGTAAAGAAGACTGGTTGTTTTGAATTTGATTTTGCTGTGACCTCAGAGATGACAATTAATGAAGGAGGAATATATATATTCCTGCTTTGGGCATTATCAGTGTCTACGGCAGCCCTTCTGGGCAGCATGGCCAGAAAACCCGTTATGTTTTGTCTGTTTTGTCTTCCCCTTCACATGTGGCCTGTATCTGATTGTGAACCTTCTCTTCCCTGGACATTCATCCTGACTGAAGGGCTCCAGGTCATTCAAATGTTAGGGATCAACTGGATTTATCTATATACCAAAAAAAAAGATAAGAAAAGGAAAGAAAGAAAAGAAAGGAAAAATATATTTCTCTGAGAAAAAAGAAAGGAAGACAAAGGAATTGAAAACATTGTTAAATTTTCCTTTCATAAAAAAATGTTAATCATAATTTCAGTTAGCTTGAAACATAATCCACAATTAATTCTCAAACTTTACTTCAATAAGGTTCATTTGAATAAATACTGAATAATGTTTCTTTTTAATTATATACTCATCACTGTGAACTTCTAAACAAGTCACATCCATGAAGAACATGTATAATGTGACACTTTGGGAAGAAAATTGTGGGTCACTATGATCACTGTATTCTAATTGAGAACATAGTTCAATGAGGATGTAGCTCTAAAATTCACTATGCCCCAAGCATAACAGAAGAACCAAAGAAAACAGCCCTAAGTATAATATAGTATTTAAGAAAATCTTCTATATTGAAAAGGTAAGGAAAATTAAACATATGATTTTTTTTATTATTTGATGGGGAAATGTCTTTCTGTATGCTGCAAATATGTGTTTCTCTGATTGGTTGATAAATAAAGCTGTTTGGCCTATGGCAAGGCAGTTTGGAGGCAGGTGGGAAATTAAAAAGGAGAGACAGGAAGAATGTGGAGGGAGATGCCAGCCTGCCTGCCAGCCTGCCGTCCAGGGATCAGCATGTAATGGCACACAGGTAAAGCCTTGGAACACGTGGCGACATATAGATTTTAAAAAATGGGCTGAGGTTAAGTGTAAGAGCTAGTCAGTGGGAGAGATTTGTCCTGACCACTGGCAGACCGGGACACAGGAACTCTTCCAGCAACAATTATTTTCTATTTTATTCATACATAAGACAACTTAAAGAAAAGATTACTCTAGGATTTCATTTTTCTATACTTATAAGCATAATTGCACAGTAAAAGAGGCTATAGTACAATATATTACAAGCATTCTGCTGCTAAAGGGACTTATTATTTCACTAGCTCCCTTTGAGAAGTGAGGAACACTGACCTCTTATTTCAATCCAAATAACCTTAGTATTGTACTTTGTTGCTGTGATTTTTCATGTCATACTGGGGAACTTGGTGACTTCTTTATGACAGGACAACCAAAAGCAGCATCTTTTTCTAAGCAGGAGCTGAGAGACAATGAATAAATTTAGAGTGTAGTTCAAAGTAGTTATTCTCTTTGCAATGTTTTAATTAATTTAATAGATAGCAGAGACAATCATTAATTGTGGTTACAATTACAGATTTGGTATAGATAGTCACATTTGTCCTATGTAAAAACTAAAGATTTTTTTTTAACTTTAAAAACAGCTGCACTTATAAGTAGTGGTTCCACAGGCAAAGGAACCCATAATTGGATTTTCTTTGTGATTATACAATTTCATACCTTTAAAAAATATTATTTAACACAGAAATACACGAATCTTTGTTTAAAACACTTGAAAGTTTTATTTGTGAATGGATAAAGAAAAGTTTAGTATATGTTCACAATGTAATATTAAGTGTTATCTATCATAAAAAGAATGAAATAGTCAGGCCACACCAACCAGAAGAACAAATAGGCTGGTCATTCTCAGAACGGATCTTCCCCAACCCTCAGTTTGGTTACCACAGACCCAATCTGCCTCCCTCACTCTATCACTCTCCTCCCCATTCCCCACCAATGTGGCCAGTTTTTGGCACCCAAATCAGTGTACATCCCCTGCTCAAATGCAGGCTACATCAGCCAGAAAAACAAGTAGTCAAACTCAACCTAAGACTTTGCTAGACTAAAGACTATGCCAGCCTCCACAACTTCCAGTAGGCTGTCTGCCCATGGAACCTCCTCTATTCTTTCAGAATCCACCCCCCCCACTATCCCCAGTCCTACTCCCCCTGCATCACCTTCTCCTAGCCCTCAACTTTTAAGGAAATTGGTTGCTAGACCATAAGCCATGTGTCAGCCACCAGAAGTCCTGGTCATCCATGTCCATCCTCCCTCAGACCTCCCCAATCTCTCGCCTCCCCATCCTAAATCCCCTCCTTCTAATAGCTCTGTCTCAGCCACAAACTTGAGCAGAAACTCCATGCCCCAACAAAGGTTCCTCTAGGCCCCAGACTTAGGCTACCTACTCGCAGACCTCCACCACTCTCTCAGTGCCCTACAAGCCTATCCCCAATCTTCTGCCTACCTTCTTCATTGCCTTATCTCAGCACCCACATCAGGTAGAGGCCAATTCCTCAAAAGGATACTGCAGAGACCAGAAGACTAGAGAGGAAACAGAAGAACAAGAAGAATCTCAGCTCAAAGCCAAGAAAATATTTTAAACAAAATCGTGGAAGAAAATTCTCTTAACCTAATGGAGAGGCCTACAAAGGTACAAGAAGCATACAGAAGACCAAATAGATTGGACCAGAGAAGAAATTCCCCTTGCCCCTTAATAATAAAAACCTGTAACACAGAACAAAGAAATAATACTAAAATCTGCAAGGTAAAAAGAGAAGTAACATATAAAGGCAGACATATTAACATTACACTTGACTTGACAATGGAGATTCTAAAACCCAGAAGGGCCAGGACAGATGTCCTATGGACTCTAAGAAGCCCCAGATGCCAGCCAAGACTACTAAACCTAGCAAAACTTTCATTCATTATAGATAGAAAAAACAAGATATTCTATGATAAAGTCAAATTTAAATAATATCTATCAGAAAAACCAGCCCTAGGGAAGGTTAGAAAAGAAAAACTGTAGCCCAAAGAGATGATCCATACCCATGAAAATACAGGAAACACTAACAAAACCAAAATTTGGGAAACCCACACACATACACATACATATGAAGGTACATATACAAATACATAGCCCACCACCACCACAACCACCACCAACAACAACAATGACAAAATAAGAGGAATTAACAAACATTGGTCATTGATATCTCTCATAATCAATGGACTTGACTCTGAAATAAAAGTATACAGACTAGCAGAATAGATGTGAAAATGATATCTATCCTTCTGCTGCATAAAGAAAACAAATCTCCACATCAAAGATAGACATTACCTCAGAGTAAAGAGTGGGAAAGGATTTTCCAAGTAAATGGATCTAAAAGGGAAATTGATGTTGCTATTCTAATATGTAACTATAGAATATAAACAAAAACTAATCAAAAGAGATAGTGAAGGACATTTCATAATCATGAAAGGAAAAATCTACCAAAGCCACTTTTCAACTTTTAACATCTATGCCCAAAATATAAGGGCACCTATGTTTGTAAAGGAGACACAACTAAAGCTTAGATCACACATTGACCCTCACTCATTGATAGTGGAAGAATTCAATATCCCACTCTTAACAACAGACAGGTTATCTAGGCAAAAACTAAACAGAAAAATACTGGAGCTAAGAGACATTATGACTTAAATGGACCCAATAGATATCTATAGAACATTTCACCTTAACACAAAAGAACATACATTCTCCCCACCTCATAGAACTTTCTCCAACATTAACCAAAGTTTGTCACAAAGAAAGTCTGAACAAGAAAATAGAACTAAACACTGCTTTCTATCAAACTACCATCATTTAAAATTGTATTTCAACAACAATAGAAAATACACAAACACATGGAAACTGTAAAACTCTCTATGGACTGCTAACTGGGACAAGATAGAAATATAGAAAAAAATAAGACTTTCTAGAATTCAATGAAAATGAATTCATAGTATAACCAAATATATGGCACAATAAAAACAGTGCCAAGAGGAAATTTCATAGAACCAAGTGCCTATATATAAAAGTAGAGTGAGAGATTGCATACTAGCAACTTAACATTACACCTGAAAGCTCTAGAACCAAAAGAAGTAAACACATTCAAGAGGAGTTGATGGCAAAAAATAATCAAGTTGAAGACTGAAATCAGTAAAATAGAAACAGAGAACAATGCAAAGAATCAGTGAAACAAAGAGTTGGTTCTTCAAGAAAATCAAAAAGATAGACCAACCCTTAATCAAACTAACAAAATCATGAATGGAAGGGAGGACATAATGACAGACTTTGAGGAAATGCAAAGAATTATTAGGTCATACATTACAAACCATCATTCCACAGAATTGGAAAATAAAAAAGAAATGGATGTTTTTCTCAAAAGATACCATTTGGCAAGGCCAAAGTTAAATCAAGATCAGATAAACAATTTTAGTAGACCTATAACCCCTAAGGCAGGAGAAACAGTCATTAAAAGTATCCCAACCCCCAAAAAACCTAACAAACAAACAAAAACAATAACAAGAGAACAAAGCCCAGGACCTTTTATAAACCAGAATTCTACTGGACATTAAAATAAGAGCTAATGCTAATGTTCTTCAAATTATTCCACAAAGAAGAAACAGAAGGAACATTACCAAATTCATTTTATGAGGACACAATCACCATGATATAAAAGTCACTGAAAGATTCAAGAAATCCACAGGAAATTCAGGAAATCCACAGAGTCCTATCTTTGCTAGTGGAAAACTCAACTACAAATAGGTGAAAGTAGATAATGAGGACACATGTTATGTAAAAACAGAAGAAAAATGTGAAATTATCAGTACACAGAAACCAATGAGGTCACACGACAAAGAATTGGCATTCTAAAAATGTTAAGTGGCAATTGTTATGAATGTAGCATGCTACAAGCATAAGCATACTTCAGTGGTGAAGGCAAAAACAGAATGCAGAACTCTTTGTAAGCAATGTTACCTAATTAAGAAAAAAAATGTTTTTAGTACTGCCCTGAACATACACAACCAAGGAAGAAACACATATTTAAGGAAACCTTTCAATCTGCAATAGGAAAAGTAAATAGGTGACAGTGGAGAAATATTAGCAAGCACTGCAGAAGCACTAGGCAAATGTGATAAAGAAACACCATTCCTTTTCCCCACAGTCCCTAGGCAATTACATAAATACACCCATGTGAAGGAAAGACACAAAGAATTTGTTATATACCTTGACTAGCATTTTGAAGATATTAAATTCTGACTGACAGGTCAAGGGTTAATTACCACCACCACCAGCAGCAGCAGCACCACTACCATCACCCCAACATCTACTCTTTGTGTAGAGGCTCTGCCAAGTTAATTCATATTCTGATTACATTATCTCTGCTTGATGACAAAATGACAGATCCATGCTGACTGGGGAAAAGTGATCCCATCGGACTCTACCAGTCTTATTCCTTTGCCTTCCCTAAATCAATGGACATTCTTCCACGCGCAGTAAGCACCTTTCCTGAAATAGTGTATCACAGACAGTTTTCAGGTGTCCCAGGCACTTTATGTCAATGAAGAAAAACATCCAAGTGAATACATAGACTACAGTTTGGGAAACTCAAGCTTATAGATTGAGCACATTAAGACTTTGGCAATAACTATTGATGAAGAGCTTGGTATCTCTGTAAGAACAAGTTAATCCATAGGCTGCCCCTTTGGCCAGGAAAAACAAAGTTCATAAAAAAAAAAAGCCTACTCTGGTGTAGCACGAATCTTAGAAGGTCTTATTAATAAAAAACAAACTTGGAGCTGGGTATTGGGGTGAACACTGAATGATCAGAGAAGCAGAACAAGCCACAGCCACCTCACCTTGCCAATTCCTCAGCTGATCCCGTTTCTTCAGACTGGAAGCTTCTGAGTCCTCATCCAGAATGAATCTCAGCTGAACTGCTGCTCAAAAGCCTAAAAGCTTAACCAGCCTAGTTCCTAGTTTTCATGCCTTATATACCTTTCTGCTTTCTGCCCTCACTTCCTGAATTAAAGGCTCATGCCTTGGGATTAAACACATGAGTCACCATGCCTGGCTCTTTCCAGTGTGGCTTTAAACTCACAGAGATCCATATGGATCTCTGCCTCCCAAGTGATAGGATTAAAGGCGTGTGTGCCACCATTTTCCAGCATTGTAGATACTCAGATAAGTTTATTCGGGTACACAATATTTTGGGGAACACAATATAACCACACTCTGGAATCAACTCAAACTAAACATATTGCATTCAAAAATTTACACCTTGCTGGCAATAAACTTGAACTTGAGTAGATTAAAGTAGAAAAAATTTAAACCAAGAACAATTAAAATCCCATATACGAATGGCTTCCTTAGTGAATTTTGTGGCAGATTTATAAACCACTGATATGCATACTTTATGCATTTTTCAAAAACTAAAAGAGCCACCCAACTCATCCTATGAAAATTGACATTTGCATCGGTGAGGCACGATCCATAATAAAAAACAAACAAACAAACAAACAGACAAACAGAAGCGGACTATCAGAAAATCTACATGTAAGTTTGTTAGAAAAATCCTCAATAACATTTTCACAAATTGAATTCATCTCTTTATATAAGCAAATATACAGAACACATGAGTTGTATTTGAGAAATTAAGAGTAGCTAATATATAGGAATCAATACGATATATTTTATTGACAAAATCCACATGATTATTATAAAAGATCCAGAAAAAATATTTTGCAAATCCTAAATTACTAATTCTTGGTTGACTAAAGCATTCTAAAAATTAAACTGTGAATGAGCTTCCTTAATACAATGAAGGACATTTCCAAAATGTCCTTAAAGGATAATTTCTGAATCTTGCTATCTAAGATCAGGGACAAGATGAAAATCTCCTGCTTTATTATTTCTAATTGATTCTATACTGAAGCCACTAGACAATGTAGTTCATGATTTAAATTGGATATGAAAAAGTAAATGTACTGCTATTTATAGATGACCAGATAATAAATGGAAAATCCTAAGAATTTCATTAAAGTACCATGAGTACAAGTTCAGCACAATTTTAGAGCACAAATAATATACAAAATATCTTTCATTAGACTTAATACTCTTAAAACTAATTCAATAAAACATTCACTTACAATACCATCAATAAGGCCGGGCAGTGGTGGCGCACACCTTTAATCCCAGCACTTGGGAGGCAGAGCCAGGCGGATCTCTGTGAGTTCGAGGCCAGCCTGGGCTACCAAGTGAGTTCCAGGAAAGGCACAAAGCTACACAGGGAAACCTTGTCTCAAAAAAAAAAAATCAATAAGAATATATCAAAAGCTTATTCTCAATGATCAAGTTGGCTTCATCCCAGAGATGCAGTAATGATTCTACATAAATAGGTAAATGTTATCCACCATATAAACAATCTGAAAACAATAACAACAAGAGCCACATGATCATCTCATTAGATGAAGAAAAATCCTTTGACAAATATCCTACATCCCATCATGATAGAAGTCCTGGAGAGATTAGGATATAAGACCCGTAATTCAACAAAATAAAGGCAGTTTGCAGCAAGCCTGTGGCCATCGTCAAAGCAATTCCACTAAATGAAGGACAAGAAAAGTTTGTCACCTCTCTACATACCTATTCAATATTGCACTTGAAGACTTAGCTAGAGCAACAAGACAAGAGAGGGATATCAAGGGGATATAAATTGGAAAAGGAGAAGTCAAAGTATCGTTATCTGCAGATGGTATGATAGTATACAAAAGTTACACTTTCAGCAAAGTAGCAGGATACATGATTAAGTCACATAAATTTACAACCAACCTAAATATATTTTAAAAAAATGGACTGAGAAAGTAATCAACCCTTTTCACAATAGCCAAAAAAAAAAAAAAGATATCCTAGGTAAATTTAAGACTTTGAAGAAATTGAAAAAGATACCAGAAGATGGAAAGATCTCTCATACTCATGGATTAGTAGGACTAATAGTGTAAAACTGGCCATCTTACCAAAAGCAATCATTAAAATTCCAACACAATTCTCCAAAGATCATGAAAGGACAATTTTCAGCTTCATACGGAAACACACACACACACACACACACACACACACACAAAGCAAAATCCCACAAAATGAAACCAAACAAACAAAATAACCAATAAAATAAAATAGGACAGCTAAAGAAATTCCTGTTATCAAGAAACTGCTGTAGGTATCAACAGCTACAATTTCAAGTTGTACTACAGGGTTGTTGCACTAAAAAAACAGCATGTTATAAGCACAAAAAACAAAAAAAAAACATTGATCAATAGAATCAAATTAAAGACATGGACATAAATCTATACAACCTTAGACACTTGATTTTTGATGAAGAATCCAGAAACAGATACTGGGGGAAAGATGACAAATTCAGCAAATGGTGCAGGTCAAACTGCATGGCTGCATGTAGAAGAATGCAGATAGAGTCATACATACCACCTGCATAAAATTGCAAATCCAAATGGATCAAAGCTCTCAACAGAAGACCAGGTACACTGAATCTGATAGGAGGAAAATTCGGTAATTGCCTTGAACTAATTGAGACAGGAAAAGGCTGCATGTACAGAACAGCATTAGCACAGGCACTAAGATCAACAATTAATATATCACCTATCATGAAAATGAAAAGCTTATGTAAAATGAAGGACACCATGATTAGAACAAAGTAGCAGCCCAGAGAATGGGAAAAGATTTTTTACTAACTATGCATCTAAGAAAGGGCTAATATCCAAAATATACAAAGAACTAAAAAGCTGGATGTCAAGAAAACAATGGGGCATGCAGATCTGAGCAGAGGGTTCTCAAAAGAGGAAAACAAATGGCTGAGAAGCACAATGACAGAGAAATGGATGAGATCTACATGAACAACCTGGACGTGAGTGGGGGTAATGAAGGGCAAGGTTCTAGGGAATGAGAGCTTAGGGGAGCAGGAGATCCCAGCTGAATCAAGAACAGAGAGGGAGAAGAAGGAATAAGAGACCATGGTAAATGAAGACCACATGAGAAAGGAAGAAGTAAAGTGCTAGAGTGGTCCCCAGAAATCCACAAACATACCTCCACAATAGACTACTGGCAATGGTCGAGAGAAAGCCTGAACTGACCTACTCTGGTGATAGGATGGCCAAACACCCTAATTGTCATGCTAGAAATCTCATCCAATGACTGAGGGAACCGGATGCAGAGATCCACGGCCAGGCCCCAGGTGGAGCTCCAGGAGTCCAATTGGCGAGAAATAGGAGGGTTTGTATGAGCGAGAATTGTTGAGACCAAGATTGGAAAAAGCACAGGGACAAATAGCCAAACGAATGGAAACACATGAACTATGAACCAATAGCTGAGGAGCCCCCAACTGGATCAGGCCCTCTGGATAAGTGAGACAGTTGATTAGCTTGAACTGTTTGGGAGGCATCCAGGCATTGGGACCGGGACCTTTCCTCAGTGCATGAGCTGGCTGTTTGGAACCTGGGCCTTATACAGGAACACTTAGCTCAGCCTGGGAGGAGGGGACTGGACCTGCCTGAACTGAATCTACCAAGTTGAACTCAATCCTCAGGGGAGTCTTTGCCCTGGAGGAGATGGGAATGGGGGGTGGGTTGGGGTGAAGGCAGTAGGGGGGAGGGCGAGAGGGGGGAAGACAAGGGAATCCGTGGCTGATATGTAAAATTAAATTAAATTATAAAATAAAGTTTAAAAAAAGAAACATTCAATACCCCTAGTCATCAGGGAAATGCAAACCAAAACTATTTTGAGATTTCATCTCACACCAGCTAGAATTGAAAAGATCAATAAAAGAAATGGTAGCTCATACTGGCAAGAACGTGGAATAAGAACACTCATCCACTAAGGGTGAAGTAAAAACTTAACAACCATTATGGAATAAGTGTGGTGGTTCCTCAGAAAAATGGGAATTGATCTACTTCAAGAACCAGCTATATCACTCTTGGGTACTCAAAGAACTCTTTATCCAACTACAGAGACACTTACTCAGGCAGATCACTGATGATCTAATCAAAATAGACAGAAATTGGAAGAAGAATAGATGTTCATCAATGAATGAATAGATAAAGTAAATTTGGTATATTTATACAATGGAATATTACTCAGCTGTGAAAAAAATGAAACAATGAAATTCTCAGTTAAGTAGATGGAGCTTGAAAGAAATCATCTCACGTGAACTAGCTCTGACCCAGAAAAATATGATTTGTATTCACTTATATGTTGCCAGAAGTTTTCCTGTGTCCCTCTGGGCCCATGGTTGGGACAAATCTCTCCCACTATATTCCAACTATAAGTTGTCATGTGGCTTCATGGCTTACTGGTACTTTTACATCTTGCTTCTCCTGGCAACAGCTCACAGTGTCTTCCCCGCCTCCTCTTTCCTCTTCCTTTCTCTCCAGTTAGAATGTACCACCTAACTTTATTCTGCCTCACCATTGGCCAAACAGCTTTATTTATCAACCAATCAGAGCAACATATATTCACAGCATACAAAAAGACATTCCCACAGGACTTATATGTAGACATTAGCTATTAAGAAAAAGATAAGCAAGCTACATTCCAGAAATCCACAGAAGTATATAGTAAGAGACTAGGAGTGACAGATCTCCGCCAGGAAAGAGAAATAGAATAGATAGTTATGGATAATGGGGGCACTCAATAAGAAGATCACATATGGAGAGGGAAAGACCATTGGGGAAGGGAGGAAGTATGGGGAGAGACAACTGAAATTAAAAGTTACTTTAGGGTTCCTATGGGAAGCTGATGTAGTAGAAGCTTCCTAAATTCTATATGTATGTGAAGTTGATCTAAATGAAATCACTAAATTATGGGGGAGAGGAATCCCCAATGCGACATCTATCATGACCAAATTCAGTACCAGGGATAGGTTACATCTAATCAAGTTGATAGCCAAAATGTTCAATGATAGCCCCCACAAAACCCAGGCTGTTGTAAAGGCTATATGTTCCTGTCCATAAACTGAGGGCAAGGTCCTACTGCTGAAAATAACACAAAACACATTGATCGTGGACACATCAAACTGGTGCCTACCTAGAGCCTTCACCCCTACTGCCTAGTGTTCTTGGTGTCAGAAGGTACTCTGCACACCACCAAAGAAGAAACATAAACAGCAAATAAGCTACAAACTTTTTAATTGAAAAGAGTCCCCTGCCAGCAGGATACAAGTGCAATGTTGGCACAAAACTTGGGGAAGTAACCAGCGATATCTGACTTATTTTAGGGAACACTCTATGAGATGGAACGCATACCCAATACTGCTTGGGTGCCCAATGATCTGAGACTGCAGAGTCCAGGGAGCTAAGGGAAAATATAATAATATTGTTTTATAAAAGGCCAGTAGGAATAAAAGGATTTCTAATGACATTCTGTTCTTCTCATAGATTAGTGCCTTGTTCACCCATCATCAGAGAAGCTTTCTCCTATATCTGAGAGAAACAAATACAGAGATCTGCAGTAAGACAGGATGCATAGAGCAAGAAACCTCAGAATACTTAGCTCTAAACAAGATGTCTCAACTAAATTCCTCCCCTCAGGGCTCAGGGAGATTTGTAGAAGAGGAGGCAGAAATAGTGTTAAGAGCTGGAGGAATAGTGGCCACCAAAGAAGCAAGGACTTCTAAACATGACAAGACATAAGCACATTTGAACAGAAAGATACTGAGGTAGCATGCACAGGACTTTCAGGAGTCTGTACCAGATAGGCTCCTAGAGCAGAAAGGAGAAATGGACACATGCTCTCACTCCTAACCCAGGAAGTCTCTCCAAATAATAACCATTTGCAAATGAAAGAAATAGTTTTCTCCAAGACAATCTCATTGGGGAAATAAATTATTAATAATAAGGTACATGCCCAGTAATAAATGGCCAGTAGATAGCTAAGTCAATTGAATCTTTGAAGGATCCTTGCTCACAATGTTGTGCCAGGGATTTTTATTTCTTAATAAATATGCTTTTATTTTTAGGTTCTATTTGTTTATTTTTCATTCGCTTTTTAACCCTACAGGTTTTGACGATATGTTATGCCTTCCAGTTTTGTGTTTTTATGTGATGCTTGAGTGTGTGAACAAGCATGCTTCTGTGTCTATATATGTTTCTTGTGCTGTCTCTCCTGGGCAGCTGTCCTTCTGTTTGTTTTATCCTATTTCAATTTGGTTTTCATCTTATTGCATTTCATTGAATTGTTTTATTTTCTTTAGATGTCTGTATGTTTCTTTTAATGAGCAACAGAAAGGTGTGGATCCTACATGGGAGGTGAGGTGAGGATGAACTGGGAGGAGTAGAGGAAGGGTAAACCATAATCAAGATATATCATGGTAGAAAAAATATTTTCAATATGGAAGGAAATAAGCAAGTTATACATTTATAAGGTTATATGATGCCTTCCATTTGTGAGTCAAGACAACTTATAAGCAATACTAGGGAGTTATGCTATTTACAGTATAAAATAACTTCAACTGTTCTGTGTATAATTCAAATGAATAATCTTGGAAGAAGCAAATCTTTTAAAGGCCACTTCTGTGAGGGATGATGTAGAAGTAGCCTATGATTTTTGCAATTGCTAAAGATTAGATACAAGTCATTGTAAGTTTGTTTATTTGTTTTGTTTATTCACACTGGGATTCCCTCTGTATCTCTTCATGTCCTAGAACTAAACCAAGCTGGCCTTTGAACCCAGAGAACCCCACATATTCCTCCCACGTGTTGGGACTAAAGGTGATCTAAGGCATTTTAAATATTGACTCAACATTGTCACACTGATGATTTGTATATGGTAAACCATAAGTAGTAATGATGATGATGGTTCTTTAGATCTTTTTATTGATTAATGTTTATAGGAAGATTCTGTTTAGTGGAAAATATGAAATTGGAGAATATGGAGACCTGAAGTTGAATAAAAAATATATTTTACTCTATTATATAAATTCTACCAGATGTCAAAAAATTAGCATTTGAGTAGGATAGAGACTGCATGAATCTAGAATTCTGAGAAATAGATATAGACTTAGATGATGCTGGTATCTCAATAATAACATTGCAGAGTGGAAATCATCACTGATTGGAATGTATAGATGATAGAATGAAAGTGTTCCAGGCTTAAACATTGTACTTTTGAAATTTGGTCCATATATAGGAAGAAAAAGGCAACAAAATGTCTAAGAATGAGTCACCATTAAGGCTGGAGATGACCAGAATCATGTTTAGTTAAGAAGACTCTGAAGTTACTATTTCATGGTGTGGCCCCTGTACAACCCTTCCCTCAACTTTTTGACAATAAACTCATTAGCTACAAGCCCTATTCCATATTCATTTGTGAATTCCTGGTGCCCTCCATAAATGCTTTCAATCAGGGGCACCACAGTCATCACACTTGGATGGGACCCAGGATGTCTACTTGACTCCTCCTTTACCTCCTAAATTCTGAATTCTCCAGAGTACTCCTGCCTACATCATCCCCTTCACCTAACTAACACACATTCATTACTTTCAGACTAGTGGCCATCAGTGGCCAGAGCCATGATACCCTTACTTCTGCCTCTGCTACACTCACCAAATCAGACCACAAGAGAATTCCAAAGTCAGTCCATGCCATTTTCCTATTGGCCTATCAGCAATCCAACCCACTGCTCCTGCTTGGATTCTTTGGAGTCAGAACCCAGAGGTCTAACCAACATTCAGATCTGGAAATAGAGTCTGAAACCTGAAACCAAGAGTAATCCCCAAACTGAAAAACAATTATTATTCTTATGGTCTACAACCTATAAGATCAGGACAACATAAACAAATAAATTAACTACCTACTCAGAAAAGATGAGACCAGTTATCTACATCAATATGTATCACAAACATCATAATGCCAGATGTATAGATGCCAGCACAACACACAACCATGAAAACCAAGACAATAATATGCTTCTTCTGGAAGCCACCAACCATATTTTAGCATGACTCAGTAGAAGCAATTAAACGTAAGTATGAGACTAGGACTTCAAAATAGCAATTATGGATATGGTCAATGACATTAAAGAGAATATGAATGAATGTTTCAATGAAGATAATAGAAAGACAAAAAACTCCATAAAATGAAATAAGAAAAAATTCATGTAATGAAAGTAGAACTTGACAAACATAATATAAAGGAAAGTAAAGCAAATCCAAACTTAAATAAAACTAGAAATGAAATAATAGGAAGTAACAGCTCAATGGTAAACCTCACCAACATAGTAAAAAACACGGAAAAGAGAATTTCAATTCTGAAAAACAATGTAGACAAAAATGGATAGATTTCAGACAATGAAAATATCAAATCTAATAAAATCATTCACAAAACATCCAGGAAATCGGGGACAGTATGAAATTACCAGATTTATGAACAATAACAGAAAAGAAAAAGAAGAAATCCAGATTAAAGGCACAGAAAATACTTGTAACAAAACCATAGAAGAAAATTTCCTTAATCTAAAAAATGAGATGCTTATCAAGGTTCAAGCAACATACAAAAGACATACACCACATAGATAGGATTAGAAAAGTTATTCCCCATGACACATAATAACCAAAACACCCAATGTTCAGGAAAAAGATAGGATTTTAAAAGTTGTATGAGAGTCACATTAAAAAGGCAGACATAATATAATATCCATTTTCTTTTCTTTTCGGATTTTTGAGACAGGGTTTCTCCGTGTAGCTTTGGAGCCTGTCCTGGAACTCACTCTGTAGACCAGGCTGGCTTCAAACTCACAGAGATCTGCCTGACTCTGCCTTCTGAGTGCTGGGATTAAAGGCGTGCACCACCTAGCTAGAATACCCATTTTCAATGGACACTATGAAAGCCAGAGGGGCATGGACAGATATTCTACAAAGTGTGAGAAACTACAGATGTCATATCAAATTACTGTACTTAGCAAAACTATCAATTATAAAAAATGGAGAAAGTAAAACTCTTCATGATAAAAAGAAATTTAAGCAATTTGTAATTATGTGCCAATCCAGATTAATAGAAGATGCTCAGAAAAATTTCAGTATGAAGAGAAGATTAGTTACACCCACAGGCAACAAATGACAAATAATCCCAGAACATTTAATAAAAAGAGAGACCAAACTACCTTAACAGATCAATAAACATTACTATTGATAACTCTCAATATTAATGTTGTCACTTTCCTGATTTTAAAAAATAAGGGCACAGACTAACAGATTCAATTAGAAATCTGAATACATCTTTCTGCTGCTCCCAAGAATGACACTTTCCCTTACTGTAAAAAGATAGGAAAAGTATTCCAACTGAACAGAATAAAGAAGTGAGCAGAGTTGGCAATTTTAGTATCTGAAAAAGTAAACTTCAAACCAAAGCTAATCAGAAGCAGAAAGGGAAGTATATACTCATTAAAAGAAAATCCAACAAGCACATTACAATTATAGATTTATGCACCAAACACAAGTACATCAGATTTCATAAATGATCCCATATCTAAAATCATATATTGAACTGAAAACAGTGATACTGGGGAACTTCAAACTCCTCTCACTAATAGACATCTATACAAAAACTAAATAGGATAAAGCTAGGGTTAAATAATATAAATGAGCCTGACAGGCAATCCACCCAAACGCTAAAGGATTCCATTTAAAAGAGTTCTTATTTTCAAAAACTAGCTGTAGAGGAATCATACAGACTTCATATTCTTCACTGCCCATACATGTCGGAGCTTCGGGAATCAAGGCATTCTGAATTTTCTGTTAAGGGCAAAAAGCATCCATGGCTCTGCCTTGGAACCTTAGATAAAAGCTGCAACATCTGAAGGGTGGCTGTGAAAAGAATTGCATAAGGCATTTCAGAAATCACATTAGAAAATGCCATTTAACTTTCCAAGTAATAGTTCGAAGGAAATTCAAATCAGAAATTTAGTCAAGATTGGCTAAGTTCTTATTCAAACTAATTAGTTAGTAAGCTACTCTATCCTGCATGAGAAAATTGAGAAGAAACAAAATTGAAAACTTTCTAAGTGGAAGACAATGGGATTTCTTTTGACATGTATTTGAAGTTCTTACAGCACAAGTATCGAAATAAATTCCAAGCACGTAGTCAGTTGTAGAACATGGAATAATTTTTGTTCTAATTCTCTTCAATTTTAAAATTATATAAGCTTGAGAACAAGGAATTAATTTCTTCTTAAAATAATTGAGACTATGTAAGGCACTCCCAAGAACAATAAAAGGAGCATGAGGCAAAATCTGTATAGGACTGGTGTCACAAGTAACTAAAACACAATGCGGAAAATGTTGAGCTTATTAATATAAAAATCAGTCTATAAGGCCCATCAGTGTTCAGGGGCTTCCATCCCTCCCTCCTTGTTCCTCCTTTCCTTCCTTCATTCCTTCGTTCCTTTGTTCCTTTCTTCCTTCGTTCCTTCCTTTGTTCCTTCGTTCCTTCCTTTCTTCCTTCCCTTCTTTCTTTCTTTCTTTCTTTTTCTTTCTTTCTTTCTTTCTTTCTTTCTTTCTTTCTTTCTTTCTTTCCTTCATGTTCAAATTATTAGTTATTTTTGCTTACTACTGTCCATTGATCTATAGTGAAGTTCCTAGCTACTGACTTCTCTTTGATGAATAGTAAGAAATTTGAATTTCAAGGATTGCTATTAATCTCCACACAAGATGAAAGTAAGTGGAAAGGGCTGAGCAATGTTTCTTAATTAGTGATTCATGCACTACCTTCCTAAGAGTTAAAGGACTTTGAAGCAAGTTCTGTGTAGAAACTGGATGCATTTCAATTGACATATGGTCACTTAAAAATAACAAAACAAAATGCACAAAATAAAATAGAAGCTCTAATGGATGCATTTTGTTTAGGGTTACTAATTCTTAAAGAAGTATGTTTGATTAGCTTTTTATTGTTGTTGACTACAGAGATGAAAAATCAAAGCCTTTTCTTTTTTAAAAGGGAATTATTTAATACTATTTTAAATGTATGTGTGTATGTGTGCCTGAGCATGTGAATACGTATCACATGTGTATAATTGTATCCAGAATCCAGAAGAGATTGCTGAATCCTCTGAAACTGGAATTACAGATGTATTTAAGCTACTTGATGTGAGTGGTGGGAATTGAAATTGGGTCCTTTTCAAGAACACAAAGTCCTCTTAACCAAAGGGTCTTCTCTGAAGTTCACAAAGCCTGTTTTAGAAGGTGCCAACCAAAGTTTCCTTTCTTGGTAATTGTTTATGTTCTTTTGGTCATTTACTCAGTTGTAGTTTTTTGCTAAATAGTGTGTATATATATATATATATATATATATATATATATATATATATATATACAGAGATAGTTATATCTCCAGTTGAATATGTTGAGATCTGTTTTTATTTCCATTTATATCACTTGTGCAATATTAGTATTTACTGATAGAGAAAAACAAATCCTGTGAAATTACATTCTAAAGAATGCATAATTTGTTAATATACCCATCAAATGTAAATGAGATTAAATTGATCTGTCAAGCAATGTGCAATGCTAATGATTCAGACTCCTAAATTTGGTAAAATATTGTTGCTTGTATTTTTTTATATAAAACCAATAAGCATTTGTAATAGTTTAGTAGTTTTCTTACCAAACCACAATCAGGTATTAAAGACTCTAGTGGAAACGTTAAGTGGCATACATATGAAAATATCAAAGGAGAAAAATCTGTCTTCTAGGAATTCCAGAGTAATTTATTAACACCTGTAACAAGAATTGTTTGAAGTTAACTAGGGATATAAATTTAGAATTTATTTATGTTCTGGTGATAATAATTATCCCTTATTCATGAGAACTGTTTTATGATCCACAAGGATATTAAAGCTTATAGATACTCAAAGCACTTACAAAAAGCGGAACATTTACATATAACATAGTCACATGTTCCTGCACGTATTTGCTCCCCTATATATAGCTCAGCATAAATAATTTGTTATGAATAGCATGTGTAAAAAGCTTAATGCCCTATTTTAAAGTACATTATAGATGACAATTCAAAGTCTATACAGGGTCAATACTGACAAAATTATCAAAAAAAATATTTTGCCTGCATTAGTTTGAATGCACAGATGTAGAATCAGAAGCTCTACAACATTCATTTTGCATTATCTGCTTTTTCTGGTTAACCAACTAGATATTAATAAAACCCAGCAATAATTAAATTGAATTAATATTTAATTACTAAGGACTTTATTTAAAGTAGAAACAAAGCTAGTTGCTCTATGATAAATTTGTTTACATGGAGTTTGTACTCCAATGAAGGGTGTTGATGATGGTGATGAGGCTCAGAATGGTAGATCTTTACAATATAAGTAAATTCAAAATTTAAGGAGAGCAGGACAAAAGGGAGGATGATTAATAACAATGACTGTGGACAAGTGTGGTTTTCATTTTTATATGATTTAGGGTTGACTAGTCATTAATCAGTTATTAATTCCAATCACTTGGATGAATATATATACACTATTGTATCATTTGAAGAGACACGATACCTGACAGGCTTTACATACAAATTTGAAAAATACAAAGATGTGAAGAACTTCAAGAGACTCAAAAAATTTAGAATTGTTTTTCAACGTTCCTTAAAAATCTTCAGTAAAGTCGAGACCAGAATTTCAGAACAAATGCATTTCTATTTTCTGTTTATTTTTAAGGAGTAATTTTTGTCATTATAGGAAAACATTTTGGGAACATTAGAAATATTTTTAAATCAAAATATAAATTCAATAATTTTTCCTTTGACTTTTTTTACCTTTGAGATTATAATATTACATTTTTCACTTCCATTTCCTCCCTCCAAATCTTCTCATATACCCTCTTGGCTTTTCATATATTATAGTTTGATCATTTTTCCTCCCCAATTCTTCTCAGAACCTCCTCATGCATTTTTAAAGATTTTTTTATTTTTATTTGATTGTATAAATAATTTCTGTATGCATGTATGAGCCTGAGGCAGCTGTAAGAGGTTGGATTCCACTTAATTGGAGTTACAAATGATGGATGAGCAGTTATGTAGGTGCTGGGAATTGAACCAGGGTCCATAGAAATAAAGCCAATAATCTTAACCACTAAATCATTTCTCCAGACCCTTAAGTGTGTCTTTTGCACCATCTTAAAAACTGTGTACCTAAAATTTTAAACGACTTAGAATTGCAGTAAAGTTGTCTCAAATTATACTGAGAGGTTTCATTTCAAATTCCTTACATGATATTCCCCTCAACCATTCTTCTGTTTATTGGCATCTAGTGAATAAATGGATGAAGGAGAGAATAGTAGAGGATGAGGATGACCAGTTATGCTATGTTTATACATGAAAATGGAACACATTGTGTATAATTACTGTGTGCTGATACAGTGTAAGGGAAAAGCATCCATACATGGGCAAAACCATAATCTTTCGTAAGGACTTTGAATGTAAAAATCTTTTATTTATTTATTTTTTGTTAATTCAATAAATATTTAAGTATGCCAATCTGAGAAGTATTAGGATTTTAATTGATTGTCGTATTTTGTGTCTATTTGTATATCCTATGTAATTGATTTATTGATGATGGAATTTATTGTTCCTCTGAATTCCTTACTTGATCATAAAATCTATAGATATTTGAAAAGTATGAGGACTCATGCCCTTGGTCCATTCATTCAGAAACTGGAGGCTGTCAGGTCTCTATGAGTTTGAGGCAAGCCTGATCTGTGTAACGTGTTCCAGGACAACCAAGGCAACATAGTAAGACAATATCTTAAAAATAAATGAGCAAACAAATTACTGATATCCATGAATTTAACATGTAAGGCATTGATATGTATAAGAGCAGGATCATCATAATTCATTCTCCTTAAAAAGAGTGTTAGACATTTTGTTTAGTGTTTTGGTATTCTAAGTATCAATATACTTACCAGTTATATTTTTAGTCCGTAAATGTACCTTTTCAGAAACAATTATTCTAATATTTTGTATGTTTCAACTTTATCATTATTTCTAGAAGGTTGTTAACCCACACAAGCATTCATGGCAATAAGAGATTTGATATGATAGTGTTAAGAACTGAGACCATTGACAAGTGAGAATGTAGTCAGGGCTCTTTCCCCAAGCCTGTAAAATAGACTTGACTATCCTTTCATTTTGTGAAGACACTTTCAATTTGGTCCTCCTCCACCTTTGTCTCTTATAATCATTTGATATGTTCCTCCATGATCATCCCTGAGCTTCGGTGAAGAATTAATATACATGTCCCACTTATAGCTAGACCCTTCACAAACATTTTCATAACTTCAACAAGTTTCAAATTGCTATCTTAGCCACCATCCACTGCACAATGAAATTACTCAGACAATGTCTGAGAGAAATGCAGTAATCTGTATGTACTGAGACAGAAATGCAGAGAGCTGTTTGATACTCTGTCTATGTGGTAAAATGATAAAATTAGGTTCAGAAGACTGTGAGCTCCCTTATGGTGGGATTTAGGATAATCTTACAGTACTAGACATGACTTTCCTCCTGCAGATTGGACCTTTAAATTCAGTCAGAAAGCAGATATGTGGAATGAAATCTAGCCAGTAAGGAAAAATGCTTCCTGTCAATACCAAGTTAATTTCTCCATATCCAGTGACTAATGTGCATGGCATCTTCAGCAATAGAGACCTCTGGTAGGCAACTAAACAAATGGTAGTAACTGGCATTGTTTTGGGGATTTGAGGGACACCCTTAACTAAGTACTCGGCATGGGGATTCTATATGATAACCTATCATTTCGTGGAGGACCATTATTCCCTATGTAGGATAACATCAATTAAACTCTTTCATATTTAGCATGATGAATTAAAGTATTGAAGGGTTAAAACAGATAAGGTTAATCATAATCACAAATAAACAACACTGTCATTCTGTGAAGATTCATTATACTCCAATAATTTATTTATTAATTTACATATATAAAGCCTACACTTAAATGTACAACTGACTGTAAGAACTAGAATCGTGAAAATCATTTTACCCATAGAACATCTATTCTACTTCCCTAGCCCCCTGAAAAAGAGCTGGTGCTGTGAATTCTGAAATTTTTTTCATTCTTTGTTTGAAATTTTTCAAAATGAATTCAAAATGCACATGTCAAGTTTTCAAGTACTCCTGAAGGGAGTAGCAGGAGGTGCTACATCTTGACTGAGGACAAAATTACTGAGGCTTAACAACTTACACTTCACTTTTCCCCTTGAGGTCCTTCCAAATCCTGATTCCTCAGCGTTAGAAGCCAAAGAGCTTGGCAAAGGGTGAATGCCAGGATGCAGAGAAACCAGCGTAGCATTTAGTGATTTTTATGAAAACAGGAAAGAAGGAAAATGAAATTTAAAGTCTAAAAATTAGAAATTGGATTTTGAGATTGGCTTCCTATAGAGACATAATTTGTGAATCCCAGATGTGGGAGAGAAGAGATGTGTGGAATCTGACTGTAACACAGTCTGGATTTCCCTTCAAGTTCTTTCCCAATTCAATTCAAATTGTGCAGTGTAATGAATGAGAAAAAAAAAACTTAATGAAAGGCAGATGAAATGATTAATGGGTGTTTTGACAGTCTGGAAAGTACTTAATGGGTCTGAGAAACTGGAATTTAGAAGCAAGACCGTCATAATGAGGCAAAGCACAAAATGTACCTAGGACTCTATATAAGAAAAGCCAATTCTAAGCAGATTAGTTCATTGTGAATTAAGGCAGTTTTTTTCTTCTAGATCTAGAAGTTTGCCAGAGAAGTGAGAAGAAGTCATCTGGAAGAAATAACATTATGTAAACCACTGCTATGTCACGTGGCTTAGTTTTCAACATACTGGTATGTAACAGTAAGTAATCTCAAGGCAGAATCAAGACAAAATGACTTTAGGTAATATTTGGTACCTAAAATAGGTACCAACAATAAGAAGGCTGAGAACCACTGAACTAGAACTAAACTCAGAAATAACCATGACAAAATTAGAGAATTTTTAATAATTAATATTTTTATTAGATTTAGAATCAACATGGAAACAAATCCATGGCTTAATGAAAGTGTTTCAGAGAGGTTTATCTGATAAAGAAAGATCCACAATGAATATGAGCTGAGATCTTAGGCTGAATAAAAAGCAGGGAAGGAGAATGCAAGTGAAGTGCATACTTCTCTGCCATAGACACGAGGTAAACACAGATTTTATAGACCTACAATCATGCCTGCCTACCATTGTAAGTTCTCTCTTAAATTGTGAGCCAGAAAAAAATCCTTTTTCAACCAAGTTGAAGTTATTCTATCAGATATTTTTGTCATAATGACATGATAAGTAACAAATACACAAAGCAAAAAGGCATGGTTCTTTTGTAAAAATTCAAAATGTAGCAAGTTCTATTGAAGAAAACAGTGATTCCAGAGAAAAGATTTTCCAAAAAAAAAAAATGTTGGCTCTATAATTTTGAAAAGTGCCAAACATCACTGTGACATGTTCAAGAAGTAGATACACTCTATTTACAATATATATGAACTTAAACAAACTGTAGTAAAAATGATAAAATTCCAAAATTTAAAGATAAATTTTAATGGAAGAGTGATGATTATGCTGCCATGAGCAATATAATTTGTTAACTTATTAATTTTTCAATCTTTGAAAAACTGATATAAAATAGATAACCATCCAAAAATCCATGCACAGTGAAAATCTTATTATTGAAAAAGACATAAAAATTTATAGCCAATGAACATTCATCATTGGCAATCACCTACTAAAAGTAAAACAAATACGTTCTTTACACCAGAAAATAAGTATATCAGAATGCCTTGTAGCAATGTAGAAATGAAATAAAGGTCAAGATGGCATCTCTACAGTAGAATATAATGAATATCCATTGTAGACACTCTAGTTACAATGCTTTAAGCAGATGAAAATATGTGTAGAAATAAAGCACATTGTGTTGTCTAGACACAAGCTAGAGTCACTGAAGAGGTGGAAGTCTCAATAAGATAGTATTATATGCAGGACTGCAGGGCATTTTCTTAATTAGTGATTGATGTGTGAGGCCCTAGCCCATTGTAGGTAGGATCAGACTTGGCAGATGATCCTGGGTTCTATAAAAAAGCAGGCTGTGCAAGCCATTGTGATCAAGTCAGTAAGCGCCCCTCCATGGCCTATACATTAGCCCCTGGTTCCAGGATCCTGCCCTGTTTAATTCCTATCCTGATTTTCTTTGAGCATAAGCTGAATAAACCCTTTCTTCCTCAAGTTGCTTTTGTAAGTATGTTTCACCACAGCAACATAAACCCTCTCTACAACATACATGAATATAGATATGGAAGAAGTAGGAGAATATAAAAATAGATAATGTAGTCTAAGATCACAAACGTATTTTGGAAATGATATTGCTTAGTTATATTAGCTGTTAGTAAGCAACAATTGTATTTGTGTTGGAATATTTACAAAAGTACTAAGATTTCTTATACTAAAAATCCTACTAATAGGTGGATAAATAAGTGTATTGATTCATTCTTTATAGCAAATACAGAATGTAAGTGTGCAAAATATGAAATAAAAATAAACTAATTCTAATTTTAAACAAATCAATTGACATTAAATGTCAGTAAAATTTCCACTATAAAATTTTAAATTACCTCAATAAATATATATGAAAAACTGTATTTTATAGTGAAAGAGGATATTTTAATTAGAAAGAGAAACACTGAAAAAAGCATTTGAATAAATGGGTAATGTGATTTTGACAAAAAAAATCAGAGGAGGAATGAAAGTAAGAAAAAATAGGTAATATTTTATTATGTATTTATTGAGGTAAACATGCATACTGTATGAAAATACAGATGCCAGCAAAGTAGGAAAACACCCATAAAAATACTATGCAATTATTAACTCAGTATTGTACCTACAAAGATTCATAAAAGTATGAAATGTTAAAGCATCCCATTTTGTTGGTAGTAATCGATTTCAGTGACAGAAAGAAAAATAAAGGTGGAAAGGCCATCTCACTGACCTTATTTGCTGCATTATCTTCAGTAGCATGTACAAAATAGAAAACAAATGCTGAAACTAATCAAATCTGCTATGTGGACAGTGTGCAGGTGTCATGACTCAGTTACCTTAAGTTTGTATGTCTCTACTATGCATAAATGGAAAACAGACTGCCTCAAAAGTCATATCATGAAAGGAAAACAAAGGTATCTTTATTTTCAAGTCATCCTCTGCATCTGTAATCTATCAGTCTAGTATGTGGGAAGCTCAGTAAGGAGGATTCCATGAAGGTATGGAGAATGATGGCAGAGGCCACTTTCTTACTCGATTTCTAAGTGACAGGATTCACTGACAAGGTTATGGATGGGTGGCTCCTTTTCTGGAAACTCTTCTTGGCTAAGTAATAGAATATTTTGGTTCTTTTCCACACCATCTGTCCCCATTGCTTTTCCTTTTTGGAGAATACCTGGATTTCTGAAGCAGGAGTTCCACAATAATTCTGGTGCCAGAATTTCCTAAGGCGAAATCTCAGGCTTCTGAATGAATAAATAATGCAATTCTCCTTTATGAACTTAGTAACCCTTAAACATTTATGGGAAGGGACAGGGAAAATGGCTTAGAAAATAAAGTGTTTGCCATTCAGACATTGAAATCTGAGTTTAGGCCTCCAGTGTATATAGAGAATAAGTTCCAATGGTAAACTCCTATATTCCTAGTGCTGGGAAGGGACAGGAGTGTCCTCAGGAATTTATGACTACCCAATGGGGCTGAACCAGCAAGTTCTAGTTTCAATGAGAGACCATATCTCAAAAAATAAGGTAAGGAGCAAGGGAGACTTTTCGGTGGGTAAGGGACATGTAAGAATGAGGATTTGAATTTGAATCCCCAACATCCACAAAGAAAACAAAACAAACACCAAAGAAAGAAGTGAACAAATGAACAACCCAAGCTGGTCTACTCATGCTTGTAACTCTGTCAGTAGGGGCAGATAGAGAGTGACGCTGGGAGGTTGCTGGCCATCTGGCTTAGCCAAAACAGGGTTTCAGGCTCATTGACAGACTCTGCCTAGAGTCAGTGAGGTGGAAAGGAAAAGAAGAAACCACCACCATCTTCCCATGGCTTTGACATGTCCACTCCTACACTACAAATACAAATAAATACACATGAACATATACAGAGACACACATTTGAGTAAATAAGTAACAAAAGAAGCTGGATAGCAGTTGAGTAAGACATCCTGTGTTGACCTTTGAACCACACATACACATCACATAAACACACACACACACACACACACACACACACACACACACACACACACA
>CABHPR010147032.1:47814-73376 GCA_902168415.1 Peromyscus melanophrys
CACACACACACACACACACACACACACACACACACACACACACACACTGAAAAAAATACATGTATACAAATTTACCTTCTGTACTTTGGAACCAAGAATTTCCACCCATCTTCCTTGGCATGATGACTTGTGTGATCATTGTACAGGCAATCATATTATTGAGATACAATTGGTATAGCATCTCTGTCATGGGTAGAAGCCTTTATCTCACAGCCATTATCCCACAATTAACTTAGCTCTCTTCTTCCTTCTTACTCAAAATATGAGGAGCTGAAATTTTAAATTTTTGTAATATTAATCCTTTAATAAAGTAAATAAAAAATGCTATTTCTATACTGCTTCCTGTTTTTCCATGCACCATGGACAAGCCCATTGATATGTTGCCCAATCTTAATCCTTGAGCACATGTGCTTATGGGCATCATTAACTGTGCTCAGTGGGTTACATAGGTAAATATGTGCATAGATGTGTTTGTCTGTCTATGTGTGTTTGTGTGCTTGATATATAAACAAATCTATAACAAAATAATTATAGAAGAAGAAGTCATGAATTGGCAAGAGTGCAGGGAGATTTTTGAAGAGTTGAATGGCTATGGGAAAGGGGTAAAAATAATATAAATACAGTGTACTCATGTATGAAATTAAAAAATAAAGAAAATAAGAACAAAAGAGACTATAAGTATCCAATCTGTGGTAAGAGTCATATAAACTCAGACCACTGTATTTCAGGTTCCCTCTCTATCTCCATTATTAACAAACTGCTACAATTTATTTTACCTAGGAGGAAATTGCACACAGAGGGTAATCATATCAAGCTAATATCAAGGCACTTTCTTAGAAATTATTACTTTTAAAGTGAAATTTAAGATTAAAAACGACATTTCTCTAAGTTTGACTCTGCGGTGCTTGCTATGAACTGAAACTTCCACTATTAGCTTTTCTTCATTTATTGCCCAGCACTTAACTAAAGTCATTACACAATATCTTAAGAAGCATCCAACTTCCTGTGACACTGCATTTTATTTTACGTCCATTCTAAGTAAGACTCAAGGATAAGGTTAGTGTTTCCTTGAGATTTTATTTATTTTTTGCAATGAAGCTGACCTTTAAATGTCTTGTTTGTTAGGCAAACAACATTATTTGAAATTAGTCACAGGTTTCTTGTTTTTTGCAAGTCAAGCTTGATTACAAGTCTTTCTCTAAGGCTTCTATTCAGTAAATAATTCATACCCCTCTGCTTATCAGCTTCAGAATTCTAGAGGAGGCATTTGCCTATAAATCTCTTCTCCTGCTGCCTTTTATTTTAATGCACAGCAACCGAACACTAACATAATTGGTGCAATCTGTTATTTACAGATATGCACTGAGACGCAGGTGGCAAAGTCTTTTTTAGTGTAGTAAGGCGAAGCAAGACCTTCCTTACAATTTGAGTTATGTGAATAAAAATTGTTGCTAGGCTAGGAGAGCAGCTATTGTCACTATGGGTGTTCTCCACTTTTGTAGTAAATCTTTTCCATATGGAATCCTATTTCAACTTCACTCTACAGCAAAGTACATATTTTGTGATAGGACCAATTATTCTTAAAAAAAAAAAAAAGAAAAAAAAAAGAAAGAAAAACAAAAACAAAAAAAAAACAAAACAAAAAAAACAAAAACCCTGATTTCACCAAGTCATGGTGGCACATATGTTTAAATCCAGCACTAGGGAAGCAGAGGCAAGCTGACCTCTAGCCCTCTAGGAGTTCAAGCCCAGCCTGGTATACAGAATGAATTCCATCACAGCCAAGGCTATACAAAGAAACTGTGTCTCAAAAAAATCTGTTAATCTGTTTTCATAGAAGAACATTGTTGGGTTTTATAGGTATAAGGGTGGCACACGCCTTTAATCCCAGCACTCGGGAGGCAGAAGCAGGTGGATCTCTGTGAGTTCGATGCCAGCCTGGTCTCCAAAGTGAGTGCCAGGAAAGGTGCAAAGCTACACAGAGAAACCCTGTCTTAAAAAACCAATTTAAAAAAAAAGGTATAATCCTTAATAAATGTCCAGAATAAATTGACTTAGAATTTTGTTCTAACAAAAAAACCTCAAGAAATGCTTTTTGAAATTTAAAATATACATCATACTTCTCTTGCCTATTCATGAGATTTAGATTTTAAGTTTCCAAAGTTGAAACTAAGATGATTGTTTTCTTTGCCTCACAGAATTTTGAGACATTTCATTGGATTTTTAAAATGTATGCCATTTAAACATTTTTCTATGGAACAACTCTGTAAAAATGAGCTCAGTCAATGCCTACATAGTATAAGACTACAATCAAATTAACCAGAGTCCTTGTTGCCAGGTACATTTGGACAACAGAAATTCTCTAGTTTGTAAAGGCAAATATATGATCACAGATATGTGTCCAACAGTAGATTCCTCCCTGGTACTTACTCTATGGCCATGGAATAAGAAAGAGTTAGACAAAGAAGCTCATTTTGTTTTTATCAGTTTGCACTAGTCTCCTATATTCTGAGATGTTGTATTTGGAAATGACTGTAGGTGATTACATTCAGTAAGGTGAATGACTTGCTGATAGGTGTCCAAAGCCAAAAAGATATGGTAACTTTGTTGTTTCTATGAAACTTTGTGTATCAGTATCTAGAAAAATGAATAGAACAGTACTGTAATTACTTGTTACACTAATAGTTTGAACATAAATGCTGAAAAATTTCATTTATTCATTGAACTATCATTCATTGAGTGGAAATCATTATCAGATGTTTATACAATTAAAAAATGTTAACATTAAAAGTAAAAACTATTAAAACATAAAATTTAGTACTTTTTTACAATTTCTATTGTGCCTATGCTTTCCATATTGGTTCAAAAAAATCCTCCAAATAAGTTTGAGACATATTATATTTTTTCTTAGTTTTCATTTGTGAAAACTAAAAACTCTGATGGGTAAATGATTAACCAAAGATCTCATATGTGCTGACACAGGATCAGGTTTGAACACAGCCCAGTTTACTTTGGGACCTACAGAATCAGGGTCTACACACAATAAGCACAACAATTGGAAGTTGATAATAAATTTTAGTGTGTATCATCACTTAGATAAAAGAACAAGCAGTTATCAGAGGAATCAGAGCTGTCTGTAACTCTAACTTCAGGGTACCAAACACCCCTTTGTTTCCTTTACAGACATTTGCCCACACATGTGATACATGCACATATACGTAAATAAATAGAGATAAAATCAATATGAAGCCAATATTTCCATCCCATAATGGAGTGAGTACAGTCACTGAGAAATGAAAGTCAGCTTCATGAAAAAGAAGGAGATGACTCTTGGTGGACATCGTGGTACATAAAGAGGCTACAATAATGGCATAGGTTATGCTAGGACAGAAGGTCCAGAACGAGACGTTCTTACAGTTCTGAACATTTGAAGAGCAGAAAGAAAATCCTGTCTTTGTGGCACTGAATCAGAAAAATTTAACACTGAAAAATATTGCCTCACCCGAAGCCACTTTCCCTTTACAGTTTCATTCCTACAAAACACACTACTTTTTACATCTGTTTTATCACTTTGTCTTCGGTTCTACTCTGAAGGCATCTCAGCTTCATTGCACTGTGCATTACTCACTATTAATGATGATGTGTTAAGTTCAGTGCTCCATCCGCAGTGCTCTTGTGATTTTACCCTCCCAATAGGATATGATATATTTGAAGGCATCTTTATTGAAGTTATTTTATACTTGAAATACATACATATATATATATATAGAGAGAGATAGATATATCAATCATTATGATGGATTTTCTGCTTCCTTACCTTTTTCTTTCTGTTCTTATTTTTCCATCTTTTTTAGTAGAGTATTTTCTGATTCCTAAATTCAGGAGTAAGGCATATTTTCTATGTTCCCTTTTCTTTTCTTTCCTTTTCTTCCCTTGCTGACCTTCTTTCACCACTTCCATGCTTCTCTTCCTCCTCCTAGCCCCTCCCCTTGGGAAGGCTGCCCACATTCTGAAAGATAAAGATGTTTTACAATATTTATTCTTGCAGCTATCCTATTAATGGCATGAAAAAAAACACAATGTATGACTCAGGAAAGTTCCAGAAGATTTCTATTACTTGGAATATGATATTGATTAAAATGTAGGTTATAAAAAGTGATTCCATGGATAATGTTGATTAATATGTGTATTTATGTGATAGTTTCATTAGCATTGTTTAGTATTTAGTATTTCAGCTATTATCAATGCACATGAACTTGGAGATGCATGACTTAATTTTAATAGTTCTTATTTCATGATATTAAATATTGAACACATTTTACTTTTATTGATTTATATGTTACTTTTTAAGTTTTTGCATTTACTGTTCTTTAGTTCTTTAATAAATTCATACATTTTGTTTTGATCATATTCAGACCTTATCTCTTCATGATCTATGTCACATTTTCTACACACAACACAATTTATGTTTGTTTGTTTGTTTGTTGTTCTCTTCAAGACCAATTTCTGCTGCCCAAGTATCCTTGGATGAATGATCTTCCAACGTAAAGTGGCTTGCTTATGGCATCACTCTTAGAGCAAATTGTCTTTCCTTCTCCTCACAGATAGCAATTACCAAGAGCTCTGCATCTGAGACAGGGAAGTCATGGGCAGCTGCCCCCTCTTTGCTGAGATTTGGTCTGCTTGGGCTTAAACACGTTTTGCATATACTGTCACAAATGCTGTAAATTTGCACGTGCAGTTTTTCTGGCCACAGGATAACATTTCCTTGTAGTCACAAACCAGTACGGGCTCTCATATTATTTCTACCTCTTCTTCCACAAAAATTCATTTGTACTGGGGGAAGGGGTTCAGGATATTGAATATTTTCAGTACATCAAAATGTTAAGTTAGTTTCAGGTAAAAACAGTAAGTTCCTTTTCCATTTTATAATCTTAAATATCCTTTTTTTAAAAAATAGACATAAAATATTTGACAAAACCAATAGTAACAACCAGTGGTGCAAGAACATGAGCAATGTTACTATAACAGACATGCCAAGGTACAATTTGCATAAGACTGTGATTTTATACAGGGAGAAATCTTACTGGAAGGCTAGAATGTACTTACAGTTTTGACAAATGCAGAGCCAAGTTATAATTTACATTTAATATAGACTATTCATAGAAAAACCTCTCAGTTTCTATGTGATCTCATATTTAAAAGTGTGATGTTGGAGCCCAGTGAGTGCCTGTGCTGAAACACCTTACACAGCCTTGGTGCAGGGGGAGGGGCTTGGACCTGCCTCAACTGAATGTACCAGGCTCTGCTCACTCCCCATGGCAGGCCTTGCCTTGGAGGAGGTGGGAATGGGGGGTGGTTTAGGGAGGAAAACTTGGGGGCTGGGAGGAGGGAGTAGAGGGGGATCTGTGATTGCTAAGTAAAATGAATAGGAAATTTCTTAATAATAAAAAAAGAAAATAAATAAATTAAAATACAAACAAACAAAAAAGTGTGATGTAATTTCATATTAGTAACCAAAAATAAGCAGAATGATCTCATGATGAAGAAACTGCTTATTTTTCAAGCCTCATGTGAAACATGTAGAAACAAACTGTCTTTATACCTGAAAACAGAAAATGTCTAGAATGATTAATTTTGAACTTGCATCTTTAATGTCTATGGTCTGGAGGGAATGGCCAAAGCACTAATAATAGAATAGAAAATAATATCCTCATTTGTATAGTTCATAGAAATCAATCCTCTATTGCTATTTTAACCCAATTAAAGTATTATTTATCATGTTATTGTAGGAATAGTCATGATTATACAAAAATGACTTCATAGGCATGAGCTATTATTTTCCTACACATATTTCTCAGAACAATCAGACTTATAATTTAGCAAGCTAAAAGCTAACAGCTAACTTCAGTAAGTTTCATATATCTAATTATTAGTTTATTATTTTGTTACATCATGTCATCAAAGTTGAGAAGAAATTTATTTCTCTAAAAGAATTCAGAATTAAGCTATTTCATATAAGTTAACGTGCCAGAGACCTTCAGTCTCTATTTTAATTATTTCTTTATGCAAACAGTAATGGGTCACACTTAAAATGAATATGCGTCTGAAGTGCAGTTTTCTCTTTCATCTTATTTGTGGAACAAAGATATGTTATCCAGAATGAAATTAATTTAAGGTGCAGTTTTCTCTTTCCTCTTATTTATGGAACAAAGATACGTTATCCAGAATGAAATTAATTTTAAGGTGATATTTCAAATCTTTATTAATCAGTTGTAGAAACCATTGATTAGAACAGTGTATTCCTTATGTCTTCCTTCTTTAGTCTTTTGACAACCTACAAGTAATGATTTGTGAACTTTTCAGAGAAAAATTATCATAATTGTTCACACACACTATAATTAAAATAAACTAACATTAAAATTCAAACAGGTGGACAGATAAACCTGAATCTTAAAATCTACAGGCTTGCTTAATTCTTAGTCACTTATTTTCTACTCATTTACATTTCTTTCTCTTAAGAATGTAAATAAGACTTGCCCTATTATATTTAAATGATCAGCATTTGATCGCTTCTTCTGATATTTCCTCATATGAAGAATATATATATAACAAATTTACAGATTTTTTTTCTTTTCTCCATGGTGTCTTCATCTTCTAGATAGAAACAGTAAAATCAAAACAAAAAATGCCATACAGGACAGTTAAATGAAATAATAGATTTAAACAGAATGAGCCAAGGTAAATTATTTAATTATTTAATAACTATTATACAATATTTTTATTTCAGAAATTGTTCCACTACAATTTCCTCCTGAATGTGAAGCCTTCTTTTTCTGATAGGGAAGTGATTTCTGTGTGTTAATGACATTTATACTCATCTATTCATTTTACATCTCCCAAACAATAAGTGTTAGCTTGTAGGTACTGAAACATCAGAGATGGATGTGTCGGAACTCACTGTGAAGGCATATCTGGGCATGTCTGAGAAACTGATGGCATAAATTTAATTCACATCAATTTGCATGAGCAAAAAACATCCAGATGAAAAACTCATAAAGAAACATCCTGGGGTGCTTAATCATGCTACCTTGATTTGAATGTGACTCACTGATAGAAAGAAAGTGGTAGTTTCAGAGAGAGAGAAGGAAGTGGGACATGTGTTTCTGGGAGTAAAATTAGTTGTATGTAGAATGCATAAATGAAGAGATTTAACATACTATACCAGGACTCTGGAGGTACTTATGTGGAACTCATGTGAAATGACAGATTTTTAGCTGCACTTGTCACAAAGGCAATAACAAAGGGATGTGGGAGATGATGAATGTTTTAATTTGTAGCACTGTGGAACCTTTTTGCTCTCCCTAGATATATCAAGCTATATCATGTTGTATATTTTAAATATAAGCAATAAAATGGATCATAGCATTGAGTATGAGCTTCTTTTGTATACATGCTAACAAGCTTAATCTCATATCCCTCAGCACAGAGTATCCTATATAAAATATTTTAATTGGTGCCCACATTGTATAGGCTTATTTAATGGTTTTAATGAAATATAATCGATATACCAAGCAACCAATTTTAGATAGTAAGTAAGACAATTATCTGTCTATTATGGATTTGCACAATTTTTTTGTTCAGTATCAATACCCATAAACTTCTGATGGATTTTTTTTTATGAGAGGGCTGTATGTTTAAGATCAGTGTTTTTATTTTCTCTGTAAATACTGTAAGAATGGAGTCCAAGAGACAATTGTCTGTTACTTGTTCAGTAGACTATAAATCAAATTGATGTTCTAATTTACCACAAGTTTCATGACAAAAATATGGGTGTACCTACATTACCATGAATTACCACACAGCTTGGCACTGAAAGACTTCTGTGGATGTGTGGCCTGGGATATGAGTACAGAGCTTGGGCAAAGGAGCTACAGTGCTGGTAACCAAGAGCATTAGCAGTGATGTAGGAATCTGCTATCATGTCATAAATACAGTACTGTTCATGGAAAGAGAATCAAAGCCAAATGTAACCCCCCCCACACACACACCTAAGCAAACGAACAACAAAAAACAAAATGAACAAATAAGCAAATTAAGTCTCATGGTAACTCTAATGAGCCAGCACTGTTAATGAGCACCAGTGCAGCACCCAGCAGGGTTCTCAGTACTCATAGCAATATTTCAGCAAGCAGACTAAAAACCATTGAATATCATTACATGTTTTGATTATAATACTGAATATTTATATATTTTCAGAGCCTTGGAAAAACTCAAATTTCACAAAGTCAATGTATCTCTGCCCCAAAACAAATATGCAAAATCAATATTGAGTAAGACAGATATCTGAATGTTTACCAGAAGCATGGGTCTATAATTTTGGTATAGACGAGTGTGTAGTCAGAATTTTCCTGTGTCCTGCCCAGGCTCTGTGGTTGGGATAAATCTCCCACCCATGTCCCACAGCCACTTGGTCCCAAATAAACACACAGAAGCTTATATTAATTACAAACTGTATGGCCAAATGGCTCATACTTCTCTCTAACTAGCTCTTATATCTTAAATTAACCCATTTCTATAAATCTATACTTTGCCACATGGCTTGTGGCTTACCGATAATTTACATCTTGCTTCTCCTGGTTGCAGGTAGCAATGTCTGCCACACTCTGTGTTCTTCTCTTCTATCTCTCTTGGATTTTTTTCACTTGGGTTCATCCTGCCCTGCCATAGGCCAATGCAGCTTTATTTATCAACCAATCAGAGCAACACATATTCACAGCATACAGAAAGGCATGCCACAACATGAGGGTGAGATTTAAGAAAATATAAAAGTATATCACTGGCACCTGTTCTCAGAAATTCACTATGACCCAGAATATCTTCCTAGAAGGTTCTTTGCATTACTGTGAATACTAGTGGGATGCTTATGGTGCATTAATTAAGTCTAAGCTTTATTTTATAAGAGCATATCCCTTCTAGGTCTTACCTATGTACTTCCCACTTCTATTCCTAGCCCCTGTCTTCTGTGAAGTAGCCACTATCACCGAATTTACAAAAAGAGACTCCACAACCCCAGAAATGTGCTGTTATCCCCACAAGTTTTTGTTGTTTTATTCATATGCAGCTTTGTTTCTTGTGTTTCTGTTGATGTACTTTCATTTACTAAGTAATATTGAATCATTGATTTTGATCTCACAGCAACAGTGTAAAACTCACGTATGAATGGAGTCTCTCTCATCTCAAGGCTCATGGCAGCCTTGTTTATTCCATCTCAGGACACACATTACCAATGATATTCCAGTTAACAGCATGAAAACAAGAAGTTGGTGCTGAACAGTAGAAATGATACCTTTTTCCACTTTGAGGGTGGAAGTGAGAAGTCAGAATCTCCAGTGACTCATGATTTGATTTCAGTTATGGACATATGCATGTTCCCATAGGTTTAACCACTGTCTGTGTGTCCACTAACACAGAAATCATACATACATTGTTCATATGGTCCAAATACATTTATCTCACAAGTGGATTTGTAAATATTTAAATAGGAATAAAAAACCTCTCTGCATTGGGTGAATATTATATGAATGATTTCATAACACATTTTCACTTCAAAACAAACATATATTGAGACTCTAATAGTATAAATATTTTTCATCAGTTAAACAGGACAGTTTTGCCTATAACTTATAATCAACAAAATTCATTAAAGTATCTTTTTACATCTTATATGATAATAATTAACATTTCCTTATTATTTGAGACATAATTTCATTGTATAGCCCTTACTGGACTACAACTTACTGTTTAGTTTATGCTGGTCTCATACTCACAGAAATATGTCTGCCTCTGTTTTCTGAGTGCTCAGATTTAAGACAGTAGACACCATACTTCCTACACTTCCCTAATATTTTATAATTACTTTTTATGTGTTAATTTCATATATATGTTTGTGTGGCCTTAAGCATATTTTTACTGATTTTAATTACATCTATTGTTTCTTCCATGTGTTTAAGGTGTGCTTGCTCATGATCCATGGATGTGGAAATAAAGAGGAAACTTGTGAATTTTTGTCCTCTCATCTAACATGCACCCAGGTGATCAAACCCAAGTTTCCAAGCATGGTGGAAAGTCCTTTTCCCTGTTATGTGCCATCATGCTGAACACAAACATTGGTAGGAAGAATACCTATTGGTAAAAACTACCTGACTAGTTAAATCATAGTAGCCACCAGATTCCTATGAGTTGTTTTGGGGAAAACAGTGTATTTAATTGGTGTGATGCAGTTTGGATGATGAAAAATCCACCTGACATTTGATATTAGTAGTAAGTTTTCACATAGAGGACAATACTACACTTACATTTTATATTGTATGATGTTCAGTTTTTTATATTAATATCTTTTAAAGCTTTATTTTTATTTAGTCTTTGTGCTTTAGTGTGTTTTGCATGCACAGACGTTATGTATATCACCAGCTTGCATTGTCCACAGAGTCCAGAGGAGGCAGTCCAGTTCTCAGGAACTGCAGTTACAAACAGTTAACTGCCTTCTGGGTGCCTGGAAATGAACATGTGTTTTCTGCAAGTGCAACAGCAAGCCCTCTTAGCCACTGAGCCATCTTTCCACTCCCCTCCTTGTTTTTTCTCTTTCAAACACATTGTTTCAGTCTGGAAATGATAGAACCACCCATATTATTATATTATTATATTATTATAAAATATCTAAACCAGTTTTCTGTATCATGAGGTTTCCCATGGAACCTTAAGATAAACACCTGGCATCTATGGCCAACTGTTCCTGTCAGTTACTGGCAAAGGAAGCACTGTAGATGACAACAGAGACAATTTAGGCCCAGTGTACTGGAGTGAGCTTGTGATGGTTACAATCACAGGTGACAGTAGACACAAACCCAACACAGGCTTCAAGGCATCTGGTAATGTGTATTTTTCTGAACATACTGTGGTGATCCAAGAGCAAAATATCAATACACATTTCACTCTATTTGAAAAGTGTACTATGGGAGAAGTGTCAATTTAAGCTTATATGTGAATAACAATGTAGATTATCTTCATTTGTACCTTTTTGTGTTTATAGTATTTATATATTCTCTTTCCATCAATGATTCTTAAATCAGTTTTAACGCATATTGGTACTCACTCTTAAGATAAAGACCCCTCTACCATAAACAGGAGATAAAAACCCAGAGATAAAAGAAACATCTCGTCTTTAACCCTAGGCTTATTAATTTAAATCTTAAAAAGGACATGTTTGACTTGATATTAATCAAGAACCAGCCTCTTGATGCAGGAGTGATCTAAGCAGGTGTGACTCCAGCTGTGAGGCTTGAGAAGTTCGTGAAAACACTGTCCCGTCTGTCCCCCCCGTCCCCCCCCCCAGGTTCCTGACGCTGCTACTTCTAGTATCACACCTGCCATAGCTCCATGGTATTCTCTTATGATAGCTGCTTTATGGTCCGGTCTAAAGAAGAAACTCAAAGGTTTCCTGTTACAAGTAAAATAAAATCATTTTAGTAAAAATTAAGTAAGTACTGCTATGAATAATCTCCAGCAACTGTGTTTGAATATGGTATACTAGTGTAAAAAGGTCTTTGTTGGTGATCCAACAAAGAAGAAAGGAATGAATAAGTAACTAATTAAAAAATTGTCCTCTGTGTTACTGGGGGGAAACTACACAAAAGTATGCATTTAACATTAAATAGTGGCACAGTATTTTAATGTAAATCATGCATAAATAACAAGTGAATGAGTACAACTAAAAATCTAGAACTAGGATGTAGTATGAATTTTATAAATAGGTTATATAAAATATTAAGTGTCATTTAATCTAAAGCCGAGTCAGATAACACATAAGAATGTTCATAGCTAAGTTATACAGATGCTAAACATTTTTGCATGGTTTTCAGGTAGCTGACCTGGCCTTTGATAGGGTAGAAGGTTTACACCAGAGGTGTGGGCCAGGATATGGTGATGAGGAGTGGTGGAGTCCTTTGAGTTATGCTGAGCAGGTAGAGGCAGGGAGGGAGGCAGTATTACCTGGAGACCTGAGAGGCTGGTCTGGCCTCTAGGTTTCAGCATACTTACCTGGCCTCTCGGGAGTTCGAAGCTTCCACCCAAGGTGTGGGCCAGGATAAGATGTGGACTCTGTGTCTCTATAGGAGCATTATGTGATCTTATTCCTTGACCCACCTGTCCAGTGCAATTATTAATATGTTAAATAGAGTAGGAGATGCTTACAAAGTACAGAAGGATTAAGTAATTGTATGTAGTAACCAGAGATTTTCTTCTTGTTCATCTTTAACTTAGTCTTCTTCCGTTGTGTCCACTTCTCCAACGTCCATGTGATTGTTTTTGTTTTATTTTATTTTGTCTTATTTTGTTGTTATCCCTTAGAAGCCTGTTGTTTTCTAATGACAGATAGAAAAGAAGTGGATGTGAGTGGGAGGGGTGTTGAGGAAGAACAGGAAGTAGTAGAGTGAATGGAAACTACAATTAGGATATATTATATAAGTTGTATTTTCCATAAAATGGGAAAAACTAGAAAGAAGGGAAGAGGATCCATACCTAGATAATTGAGTCCATTGTATGATAGAAGCGATGCCTGGTTTTAAGCACATAATCAGTTTATTTCTTAGAAACATTAAGCTTTTGACATACAAGGCAGTAGTTTTTCACAATAATTCTGTAAATCCCTCCAATATTATGTCATTGAGCTTTAGGAACTTATAAGAAGCTTATTTACAACTATCACTATGGCAATAAGCTGGCATCATAGAAACACAAATTAAGGTACTTTCCAATGTGTTTACAACTTGCTCCAGTGGCTCATGAAACAAATGCAATTACTTAACCCTTTTGTGCTTTGTAAGCATCTCCTACTGTATTTAACATATTAATCATTGCACTGGACAAGTGAGTCAAGGAATAAGATCACTCAACGCTCCTACAGAGAAACAGAGTTTACATTCTAAGAACTCAGTTCAGTACGGAGTTGGCCCATTCACAACCACCTGTACCTCCAGTTACAAGGGGGTCCTATGTCTTTAACCTCTGTTTTACCTGAACTCATGTGTACATCCTCTCTGGTCCTCAATTCACCAGTAATTAAAGGTATAATAAAATTTAAGAAGATATATAAATCATGTCATCAGCTTGGATGAAGATTATAAAGTATAAAATAATGCTAGGAAAAGGTTAGTGATAGATGCAATATACATAGTGATCATCTTTTTACTTTTATATATTCTAGCCTTACATTGGATGCTAAAGGACTGATATATTATAATAAACTGCCCAGGTGGAGTTGTTTCTTTTCCATCTGTCAGTCCAAAAGCTAAATTTTATGAAGAACCATAACAGAGTCCCCTTGCTAGACAGACTACAGCAAAGATTTCCATCAAAACACAAAACACTACTGTATATAAAATGTGTATGTATGTAGTCATCAGACAGAAAAAGAAATACAATAATTGAATAAGAGGTAAAACTGAATCATCAGAACAAAATGCATAGATTTCTTGTTATTTTTTGTGTGTGTCAGGTGAGTTTTCAGCCTAAGAAAAAGGCATTGGCTAAAGGTTTCCGGCAAGGGCTGGGGAATCTCTAAAGAAGTAGCACATGCTAAGGTGATTTTGCATGTACTAATGTGGTGAGTGATGCTGCACATAAAGATGCCAAACCTGTTCTCACACTGGCTTATGTCTTAGCTTCTCCCCATCCTTCATCCTTCAACAGTCTGATCTATGCATTCTCATAATATGTTGTTCCAGCTTTGCTCGATGCCCTAATAATTCTTTGATGAAATAGAGGTATGATATGAGACGTTTAAGATATGAGATGCATATTAAAATATTAAATGACCAACTTTGAAGTCATAAATTATAATGTACAAATTATCAATGAAAATTAAAAGGCTTCCATTGAAGCTTGAAATGTGATCTATTTATTTTTGTACAATATTTATCTATGAATGAGAGAAATAATTACAAATCATTATATTGTTACAGCATGAAAATAACACCTTAAAAGTTAATTAATTTTTTGTAATTATTTATGAAATTGTTATAAATCAAGAATGTTAAAAGAAATAATAATTACAATTATATATAAAACTTTCATATACTTAATATTGAGGTTTATTTTATAAAATTAGTACATTTCTGGCCGGGCGGTGGTGGCGCACGCCTTTAATCCCAGCACTCGGGAGGCAGAGCTAGGCGTATCTCTGTGAGTTCGAGGCCAGCCTGGGCTACCAAGTGAGCTCCAGGAAAGGCGCAAAGCTACACAGAGAAACCCTGTCTCGAAAAACCAAAAAAAATAAATAAATAAATAAAAAATAAAATAAAATTAGTACATTTCTAACCATCATTATTTCTTGTCAAACAAAGGAAGTTTTCTGACATAGTAAAAGACCTAATGTAAACATGTAAGGCTTTTAAAGGGCATAATTGAAAATATATTCCAATGTCTTATTCAGCATTAATTATTCTACAAATTAGTTTTAAAAACCATCAAATACTAGAATCACTAAATAATTCATTTATATTTTTATTCATTCAATCATTCATTCATTATTCATTCATTCATTCATTCATTCATTCATGTGCCAAATTCTTGATTGGTCCTCATGTATAGTTTATTTCTTTGATGAAAAGTCCACTGACAACCCCTATTCCCAGAAAGCAATTTTTCCAATAACACAATAGGAAAAAAGACAAAGTACATTTAGAGACAGTTTCATGTTTATATTATACAACAGCCTTTGAGGGAAATTTGTAGTCTCAGCAAAAGTTTGTAAAATTATGGTATATTCCAAGAATGAGGAGGAACATTTGAGAGAGCAGGGCCATCCCTCATGGGCAGGAACAGTGACTGGAGTCAAGGTAGGTCTGACTGTAGCTCTACATCTCCCTATACCCTGCCCATTTAGAATGGAGTTACAACTACTTGTGTTACATGGGAAAGAAACATGAGCTTCATTCCTGGTGGCAGACGTGAAGAAGACTGTGAGTATCACTCATATACTCTGAAATCTGTCTTGTCTGGAAAGAACCCTTCCTACAGATATACCCATCAGTGATCATAGAGCCCTATCATTACTTCTACATGATCTACTAGTGCCCTTTATCTGTCAGGTTTTCTCAGCTAGACAGACAGTAGCAAAGTTACCAATTAAGAGGGGATTTATCAATTCATGCAAACCACATGCTACTCCTTAAAATTTGTTCAACTATATAACTTGAAGTATCCATATGTTTTGATTCTAAATACTCTCATATGTAGCATGGAAATGGCGCTTCTACTTAGAAATATCTCTAAAGAGATGTTCAGCTAAATACCTAGTAACATGCTTGCCAGTCTTTAGATTCAATGGAAACTTTTACAGGAGCTATCTTTTCTCTACTCCCGCCATATTAATCATGGTCAAAAAGTAGACCAGTTTATGCAGAAGTCTTTCATACAGCTTGCTAGTCCCTTGGTAACACTCCTCACACTGCATATTCTGTTGACCTTTCAGTTATGCAAGGACTCCCCATACAGCTGTGTTAAATGGCAACTCTGGAGCACATCTTCAAACAGCACTATCCATCTTCAATTGGCAAAGGAAGTCTGTACAGACACAGACTCAAACATAAATTTATACAAATTTTAAAGAATCAGGTACCAAAAGGAGTCAACACAATTTCATTAACAATCTGACAAATAATTGAAAATAATCATTTTGAACAATTTCAATTTCACTTGGAAAAAACCTTAAGGGGGAAACAGAATAAATTAAGAACAAAAAATGAAACATCGATCACATAGAAACTAAAAAAATGAACTCAACAGAAATTATAGAACTGAAGAATAAATACTTGACACAACTGAAAAATTCAATAGTCTATATCAACAGATATCTAAAATGAAATAAATAATCAGAAACTTAACTACATAATTTAAAATTAATCCAATGCAGAAGAAGAATAAAAAGAATAAAGAATGCATTCAGGCCCTGTTCTGAATCGTCAAGTCAATACATACCTTGTACAGTATCAGAGGGCAATAGAGAGATATAAAGGGGTATAAAAATATATTTAAAGGGTTAAAGAAACCTTCATAAATTTTGAAATGACTGTGCTCGTCCAGACTGTGAGGCTCGAATGGCCTAAAAAAGAGTCTTGATGGAGAAGATTATTACATGAAATATTATGCTCAAAGTCAAGAGAAGTAAAGAGTTGTAAAAACAAACAAAATAAAATAAAAAAAAAATGCAACATCTAAAAAGACCAAAAAAAAAAAAATCCAATGAGTAAAAAGACTTGATCCACAAAAGGGAGTTCCAGTATGAGCATATCAAAGGACAGCTCAAGCAAGACACTGTAGGTATGAAGTGAGATGATGTATTTAAAGGGAACAGCAAGGCCCCTGCAAACCCAGAAGAATTCATCTGGCAAAAGTCAATTTCAGAGCCGGGCAGTGGTGGCGCACGTCTTTAATCCCAGCACTCGGGAGGCAGAGCCAGGCGGATCTCTGTGAGTTTGAGGCCAGCCTGGGCTACCAAGTGAGTCCCAGGAAAGGCGCAAAGCTACACAGAGAAACTCTGTCTCAAAAAACCAAAAAAAAAAAAAAAAAAAAAAAAGTCAATTTCAGAAGTGAAATCCAAAACAAATGAGAAACAAACAGCAAGCATATATGTACATATGTATATATATATATATATATATATATATATATATATATACACACATATATATATATCAGAGGAATTCTATTAGGAGTTGTCAACTTGAAAGAAATGTTTACTAGTAGCATGAAAGCATATGGAGGTATAAAACACAGAGATAAAGGAGGCAAATACACATTAAAAATATTCTGAAGCTGCCATAGTAGTGAATACATTGCACTTAATTATATGTAAAAAGTTTAAAAATTAAGATATTAGAATTTACTTTAGCTATATTAAATCACTTACGGGTACATATTGTTAAAATATATAAAATGTGACCTCGAAAATACACAACTATAAACTGCAGTGTTCTTATGAGGGTGATGTTGACTCAGTATTATTATATTTTCACTGTGAATTTTTGTTCACTGTCAAGAATTAAGCACCTCTATTAGATATGAATAGTTTAGAAAAAAGAATCTAAGAATACTACTCCAAATAAACAGAAATCCAATCACCAAAAACAGGATAGCAAAAAGCAAAATTTCAAAGAATGTCAAATATTTTTCATATTGATCAATAATCCCTTTCTGTGTGAATTGGTTAATTATACAATCCAAATACAGATCTAAGTGCTTGTTTAATGACCATTTCCTCTAAATTAAAGCATTGTGCCGGGCGGTGGTGGCGCACTTCTTTAATCCCAGCACTCAGGTGGCAGAGGCAGGCAGATCTCTGTGAGTTCGAGGCCAGCCTGGTCTCCAAAGTGAGTTCCAGGAAAGGCGCAAAGCTACATAGAGAAACCCTGTCTCAAAAAACCAAAATAAATAAATTAATTAAAGCATTTTCTCCCAAAGAGAGGAAGAGAATCATGAGATACAGAAGTAAATAACATTTACATGTCTGGGCAACATGTAACTTGCTAGATTCTCCAAAGATCCCTCCAGCTTTAGAGCAGCTGTTCACAAGTCTTCAGTAAGGAAACTTGGATCAGCCAAACTACAGAGATAAGATTCCTGGATAGGTGGAGCTCCTGCCCACTATGCAGAGAGCTCCATGGGTTTAGCTTCATGGTCTGTTGTAGATTCACTTTCTTGGTTTAGTAGGTGTGTGTGTGTGTGTGTGTGTGTGTGTGTGTGTGTGTGTGTGTGTGTTATGTTTGTGCATGTGTGTTTATGCATGTGTGTGTACATACTACATTTCTCCAGGAGAAGTCTGTCATACAACACACATGTAAAATACATATCCAGGAATACTCTGGTTATTAAACTCTTGTCTTAATGTACATGGGCTGAAAATAAAGTAAAAGAAAAATGACACCTAATGGAGCACCTAAGTGGTTTATTCTGCCGATGTAGGGTTTTGGTCAAAATATTCCAAAAGAGATGAATAAAGTCACCATATATTGGTAAAAAGATAATTCATTACTAGTATATAGGAATATTAAATAAATATATACCTAACTTAGGACCATTAAATAAATAATGTATTATTCAAGATAAATTACATTTTGAGACAAAAAGAAAATTATTACCAACAACTTTAAGATAAATTCAGAACAAAAATGCCTTTTTTATATTATATTAAAATGAAACTAGAAATTAGTGGTATGAGGAAAACAGAAACATTTATGTCTATGTAGTAATTAATAAGTATATGAACAAAAAGGCGTTCAAAAATGAATAAAAATAACAATTATAAAGTATCTTTAGATTAAACAAAAATTAAAGCATGAAATATTAAAGCATGTAATGAAGGAAAAGTAGCATTAATAGGGGAGAGGAAAGCAATAAATGCCTAATGTAATGAAAGGAAATGATCTTAAACAAATATAACCTTACAACTCATAGAACTTCAAAGTAAATGCAAAGCCTGCAAAAGGTAGACAATAATAAACATGACAGCAGAAATAAATTAGTAAAAATAGAACATATATTTTAGTTCAAGAATAATGTTCCTTACAATATTAGTTTGAAAAGAAAGTAAAAACTGACAAATCCTAGGTGGATTAGAAAGAAGCAAAATGACAGAATCAAACATGTGAACATATACATGAAAGAACAGACATTATATTTGATGCCACAGAAATACAAAAAGTATGAGGTACTATAATTATACAACAAGAACTTAAGGATATTTGAAAAAACTCATGAAACATACAGTCTACTACAACTGAATTATGAACACAAACCAGATGGTTATGATAAATAACCTGCAAAGAGAATGAAGTGATCACAGGAACCACCAAATAAAGAAAAGCATAGGGTCCTACATCCTCACAGGCACAGTTTTTTAAGCATCTACAGAATAGGGCCAAATGGTCTCTTTTAGATCTCTCCATTACTTTGAAAATAAGTGATAACTCAGATTCATATTATGAGACCAGTATGTCCAACATATAAAATCTAAATAAAGGCACTGCAGAGAAAAGTCAGTATCATTTATGAGCACAGATGCAAAACTCTTTAAAAATCACTATGAAACCAAATCTAGTTAATTAAAAGGCTCATGCATCACAACCAAATTGTGTCCATTCCAAAGACGCAAAATGCATCAATGTAAATGAGCCAAGTATTATGATACACAATAATCAATATGAGTACAAAAATACAACCAACATATACGGAGCAAGTGACCTTTGAAAATGATGCCAATAATACCCAATGGAGAAAATAAAATCCCTAAAAGATGGTTTTGAAAACTATACTCTTGTTATATACCATGCTCAGGGATAGTTGATTTACATTGTCCATTATACTGTTTTCATGTTTATAAAATATGAGTGAGTGCAGGCATATGTGTCTATTTGATTCATTTTCTATAGGATAAACATACAGGTGCTTGAAGTATTGAAACCTGAAAATCCTTAAAAGATAAAATTTGTGAATCGATCTACCTCAGGATGAAGATCTACCACTCTTGGCTACATACCCAAAGGATGCTTAATCAAACCAGAAGGAAAATTGCTCACCTGTGTTCACCACAGCTTTATTCATAATAGCCAGAAGCTGGAAACAACCTAGAAGCCCCTCAACTGAAGAATGGAAAAATAAAATGTGGTACATTTACACAATGGAGTATTACACTGCTCTTAAAAACAATGGATTCATGATATTTGCAGGCAAATATATAGAACTAGAAAAAAATCATCCTGAGAGAGATAACCCAGACTTATAAAGACAAACATGGTATGTACTCACCCTTAAGTGAATATTAGTTACTCTAAAGTAAAGAACAACCATCTACAATCTGCAGACTCAAAGAGGCTATGTAACAAGGAGGGGTCAAAGGGTGCACCAGGATCTCTCAGGGAAGGTGAAGTAAAAGAGATTTCCTGGTTGGATTGGGGGCAGATGGGGATGAGAACAAGAGGGATCACATGGGAAGGGTATGGGGAGAGTATTAGAAGAGCTGACTGGTAAAGGGATCATTTCAAGGTCAGGTAGAAACCTGGAGTAAGAGAAATTCCAAAAGAATCTGCAAGAATGACACCAGATAAGACTCCTAGCAACTGAGGTTATGTAGCCTGACCGGTCACCGCCTGTGACCAGGCAAACCTTCTCATGTAGGGATTGGGACACCAACCCAGCCACATAACTTTCAATCTTCAGACTCTCCCACCTATGGAATGTGCTGGGGGTAAGGGTGACACAGAGTTTGTGGGAATGGCCAACCAATGACTGGTCCAGCCTGAGACCCATGCTATGAGAAACAGCCCATCCCTGACACTTCCTGAAGCACCAGAACCCAGAATCTGGATGGCCTAGAGACCTAGGATAGAACCAAACACAACTGAAGGGAAAGAAATGTCAATGTAATGATGCCTAACAACATTCTGCTACACTCATAGATTGGTGCCTAGCCCAATAGTCATCAGAGAGGCTCCATCCACCAACTGGCAGAAACAGATACATAAACCCACAGACAAACATTAAGCAGAGCTCATAGAATTCTGTTGAAGATAGGGTGGAAAGATGGTAGGAGTCAGAGGCATCAAGGACTTCACAAGGAAACAAAACAGAATCAACTAACTTGCACTTGCAGGAGCTGACAGAGACTGAACTGACAACCAGGGAGCCTGTATGGGACTAACCTAGACCCTCTAGCATATATGTTACATTTGTGTAGTTTATCTTTTTTAGGGACACCTAAGAGTGGAAGCAGGGACCATCTCTGGCTTTTTTATTGGCTTTGGGGACCCTATTCCTTCTACTGGCTCCCTTGCTCAGTCTTAATACAAGGCAAAGGGCTGAATCTTACTACAACTTGAAATGCCATGTTTCGTCAATATCTGAATAGAAACAGAGGCAGAATGGATGGAGAGGTCGAAGGAAAATGGGGGGAGGGGATGAGAGGAGAGGAGAGAGGAGAAACTGTGTTTGGGATGTAAAATAAATAAATTAAGAAGAAAAAATTGACTTTCAAAAGAGGGCATTCATAAATGTATGAGGGCATTCATAAATGTATGTATACAGATGATACAGATTCTATTCTTTTCACTGATCTTGTGGAAATAAATACACGAAATATATTAGGAGAGTGACAAGATGAGGTCAGAAAAAGGGCCGAGGAACATCATCTTCTCCTTGAGAACATAGCTCCATGAGTAAGTTTTCCAAAGTCACTCACGCAAAAGCATTGTCATCACTGATAGCATCTATACACATCACACTTCAGGTTCTACTCCTCTTTCCATGAAAAGAGAGATAAACATATACAAAACCAATTTAAAGTATTTAATTGTTACAGTAGAGGAACTATACCATCTCAAACTGTGACCACACAATTATTGGAAATTTGATATTGTCAAAAGATATTCTCATGTAATGCTTCTTTCAGAGATGTTGCCCCATTTTAAGATGCACGGCATTAAGTTGTTGACAGAATGCTAACTGATGTTCACAATATTTGGATGAGAACTGGGTACTGCCACCCTTGATTGCTAGTCATAAGCAAATTTGTTTGTTAGTTTTGCTTGGTATTTCCAGTTGCACTTTTTCATCTTCCCCTGCTATATTTGTTCACCAGCTTTCAGTGTTTAGACTCGGTGTATCTTTTGCAATCAGATGTAATATTGTTGTCTTTATAGGAGCTTGAAATCAAGCAGCGCTGTTACAAGCAAGAAACAGCTTGTGCCAGCAATGTCACAACAGTGAAAACATCCCATTACTGATGTTACTAGCTTCTCATTAGATTGATCTAATCAGTTACCAGACTTTTTTTTTTCCTAAAAGGATATATCTTATGTGAAACCATAGTGATGCTACAGCACAGACTTGCAATAAACAAAGATCAATTAGTTCAAAGCTCTTAGACTGAAGATGAGGAAATTCTCCTCTTAAGCAAGAAAATTAACATCATTTGCCCAAAGGTTAACAATGGCATATACAGGCAGGTCAAACACCCAACAATGCCAAGATTTCCTGACTCTAGTGTATTAAGTCTTATCCAATATGGTTTAAACAGGAAGAGAGACAACATATATTAAAAGTGGGTCTAATACTCATGCAAAACATGAACTTAGTTTCCATTTAAAATTTTTGCCAAGTCAAAATGCATGTATATTAGTTTTTATTTATTCATGATGAAAAATACTAAGGTAACAATTATAAACAAACACACAAACTACTACATTTTTTATTAGAAATATCAAAGCAATATAAATACATATAGCCTCTAATAGTCTGCCAATTATAAGTATATACAAATTACATAATGAGATGCCCATTATTTTAGACAGATATGCAAATTTTTGTAGGTACTTAATTGAAATTTTCAGCAATGATATTGATAAATCATTGGTAAGTGGGTTTTTATAGTATAAGGAGTGAATTATAATGGATGTATGGATACTTATTATTAATGGAATAATTTTTACTTGCTCAGTTAATAGCTTATTTAAAAAAGTAGTTGATATCTATCTAAGGCTGTCTAAATTACTATGATAATGCCAAATTACTCATATTTTTTCACTGTATTTTTTTTAATTTATTTTTATGTTCTTTTATTGCAAGTATTTCTATGCAGTATGTACTCAGTGCCCTTAGAGGCCAGAAGAGTAGTTAAATTCCCTTGGACTGGAATGACAAAGGATTGTGGGTTTTCATGTGGGTCCTGAGAATCAAACTCAGGTCCTCTGGAAGAGTTGTAAGTCCTCTTATCCACTGGAAAAGCTCTATAGCACCATCAAACTTGTTTTTCTTCCTTTTAGAGTCACCTGCTTACAAATATGAGTGAATATATGGTAAACATGATACATCTTTAAAGTTTAACTTATATGTAAAATTATGACAATGGAAATATATTTTTAAAATTAATTTTTCAGCCTTATTATTAAGCAGAAACAAACTATTATACATGAATAATTATAATACTCCCATATCCCTCTTGAGAGTCTGGACTTAATTGTTCACAATAATTTTTATGGGAATTATTTTCTTGTTAATTTGCCAACATACTGTGTTTTCTTTTATTAATTTGATTTTATGACTGTAGGTACAGGGAAATACAACAGGAAAAGTAAGTTTTCTGTGAAATGGAAGTTTTCTATCTCTTTTTGGAGATTTCATACTACAATATCCCTCTTTCAGGTTAGGAACTAAGTATTTGGTACAAGAAGGGAGAATTCATAAGCAATTTATGAGAGTTCTGGAATGTATTATATTATCATTATAAGTGTTCTATAATGCTGATTAGTAATTATAAGCATTTTAAAGCTGATTAAAATTATTCATTTATGTATTATTAAATTATCAATTTTTAGAAATAAGTAGAACATGAATTTAATTAAGATAAATGAAATTTTAGTTTACAAAAAGGAAATATCTGTAGACAAAGAGGTGACATAATCTAGAAAAGAATTTTGAGAAGTTATTTTCATCAACTATATATTTTTTGTTCTTGATTTTTGTTAAAAAAATACTTGCCTATGTTCATAGCTGTCTACAGAATATTATATTCTCTACCATTTTAATTGCTGGAAAACTCTGAAACTCTTGAAGTTATATGTTTAATGCTCAGTGAAATTCAGGTTTAAAATAATTCCATTTCACACATTATGCTTTTATGTATAATGTCAACTTTTTTCTCAGAATACTTCATGGAAAATTGTCAGGGACAAATTTGAAGTGTTTATGAAGTTATATGTGGATTCTAAGTCTTCTCAATCAGAAATTCTGAAAATATAGTCCAGGCATCTGCCTTCATAAAAGACATATCAAGTATGTCTGAAGTAGAATAAAATTCTCACGTGTCATGGCACTATACCATACTCAGTCATTTAAATTAAAAACAAACACAGAAAAAGTGAATGCATTGAGGGTAAACACAATGTCAATATCCATACTTCATTTATTTTGAAACAAATAAATCAGGAGCAGTGGAAGAAAAGAGCTGAAATTTCACAGCCTTGTGTGCAATGAAGTATTTCTCTATCCTAATCCCATGTTTCTCTAGCACTTCTCTGTCATTCACACATATGACCTTGGATTTGTGCTTTGACTACAAATGGCTATGGGGTCACATTTAAAGTAAGCTCATCTGTATTCAGTCTTCAGTCTTACCAGTCCTCTTATTCTTTCTATATTTACTTACATGTGGAAAACTATTCCACCTAACTGAGACCTAGGATCTCAGAACTTCTTGTCCTTACAAGTGATTTGTACCAGCTTATTTGAGAAAGGTAACATTACATTGTGTCTTGTGATAATTATGCATACAATTAAGGAAAACAGAGTACATGGAACATACTCATTATACAAGAAGGAAGCACAGATAAGTAATTGCATAGAGACTCAAAAATTCTTCAGGATATTTTCTGCCCATATTCGAGGAAGTCAAGGTGGCAGGGCTACCTGGTTATTTCAGACTCACAAGAGAAATAGAAGTTTTTAAATGTATGACCCTCATTATCATCTATACTTCATTTGCTTATAATCATTTTATAGAACTTTCTTCCATTTCTGCTTTAGCTTATGCAATGGTGAGCTAGAGAAATCAGCAGTGTCTTTACCAATCTTGGACACATTTTGGAGTACCTTGGACTACAAGCATGTGTGATTCTCCCACCCCATTTTACCATATACAGGGGATTGGACACAGAATCTTGGGTATGAAGCATGCTCAGTGAAATTGTGGAGTTACAACTGAGTTACATCTCCACACAAGTATGTCACCAATGCAGAACTACTTTTGATGCCCTGTGATTTTCAATGTTGGATGTTTAAGCAATATGCACATACTGTCCTGCATTAATCTATAGTGGTATTCTATTTGTACTGAAATGTGATTTTATTTGTATGTTAATAAATAAAGTTGCCTAGGGGTCAGAGCTATCAGCAAGCCATAGCGAAAGCCAGGGCGGTGGTGGTGCACGCCTTTAATCCTAGCACTCGGCAGGCAAAACTAGGTAGGTCTCTGTGTGTTCAAGGATACAGCCAGCAGTGGAGACACACGCCCTTAATCTCAATACCAACCATAGAAGACTTGGAGGTCTGTACAGAGAGGTAGTTACGAGGCAGTCACGTAGTTGAGTTTACAACCAATGAGAAGGAAGAACGAGAACTTTTATTTAAAGACGAACGGACAGGAAGTAGCCCCCTTTTCGGAGAGGTCTCTTGGCGGGAGAGGCTAGCTGGCGGAAAGCGGGTAAGACTCTTAGCTCTGACCTCTTTGGCTTTCATCTTTACATTGGCTCTGTGTCTCTTATTTAATAAGGCAGTTGGTTACATCTACATTTGGCGCCCAACGTGGGGCACGAACCCACGACACTGAGATTAAGAGTCTCATGCTCTACCGACTGAGCTAGCCGGTAGAGCATGAGACTCTTAATCTCAGGGTCTAGAATGTCTAAATTTAAAAATTTAGACATTCTAGACAGTGAGACATGTCTGCTCCTGGC
>CABHPR010147034.1:0-22296 GCA_902168415.1 Peromyscus melanophrys
CTTGAATGTTATTATTACCAACTATTAGGATATAAAGAAATGAAAGTGAGTAGTTAGACATTACAATAGAACTTGTAGTCATATTAGGTATATTTTCAAAATTGAGCAGATATATTTTAGATAGACAGGTCATCTTCAAACCCTTCAGAGATCTACAGAATATGGCATTTAAAATGTTTTAATAACCTAGAAAATTTTTCTTTTTTGTTATGACTATGAGACATGTTGGCTCCTGACAGTACCAATCTACTTCAGAGAGAATATGGGCATTGAAGAAACTGCATATGGAGTTAACTTTCATTGTGGCAAAAGTAGCCACCGGACAACAAAGTATCCTCAAATCAACTGTTGACAAACAGGACAGACAGGACACGAAACTAAGGACTACTGATTCTTGCCAAAACAAGTGTGGTTATGGCTTTATCAAAAGGCATCTTCTAAGGCCAGGACAATATGGCACCATCCCTGAAGTGGCCTTCACAATCTGGAAAAGGTACAGTGCCTTTTTCTTTGAAGACAGCTAAACAGGCAGTGGGCCGATGGCTTCTGATGTGCAATGGAACAGCAGCTGAAACAGTTATTCTTGAAGAGTAACTAAGCTCACGCCTCTCAATAGCAGACTGGCATTTAATAGAGGGATGTGGAGAAGAACGGGATGCTGAGATGAAGCCACACATACACGGTCAAGAAGAATGGACAGCTGAATTAAAAAACCATCAACAATTTCCAGAATTTAAAATCCTGAATCATGACATGACACTAATGGAATTCAGGTATTTCTGGTACATGGACTGCTCTCACCCAAGGTGAGGTTGAACTGTTGACCTTGTGTACGTCCTACTTCACAAATGAGTCTGCCAGATACGCTAAGCCTATAGGCTGAAGATGATGCCCCAACACTGCGGAGAAACCTCAGGTGACTGTCCAGGCGGCTGGCTGTTTCTGTCAACTCACAATTTTTTGGAAGTTGCTTGCATGTACGTCCTGTTTTTATTTTTGTTAGCTAATATTATTTCCTTCTTGGGTCTCTGAAGGAGTTGAAGATTATTTAGTTATAGTTGAAGATTAATTAGGATAGAAAGTGAATTAGATAGAATAGGATAGATAATAGATTTATTTTCTCTGAATTTGTTAAATACAAATAGACTAGACATTGTTTAGGTATTTATTACTTGTATATATTGTATATAGTTATTGTACTTCTGTATATAGTTTTTCTTATGTTAGTTATAAGTGTTTTCCTTTTTTATTTTTATTAAAATAGAAAGGGGGAAATATGGTGATATTTTTCTTTTGTACCAAAATGTTAATTGTATGTTAATAAATAAAGTTGCCTGGGGGTCAGAGCTATTAGCAAGCCATAGGAAAGCAGGGCAGTGGTGGTATACGCTTGTGATCACAGCACTTGGTAGACAAAGCTAGGTAAGTCTCTGTGTGTTCAGGGATACAGTCAGCATTGGATACACATGCCTTTAATCTCAATACCAACCATAGAACACCTGGAGGTCTATACAAACAGGCCGTGATGAGGCAGTCCTGTGGTTGGGTTTACAACCAATGAGAAGGCAGAACAGAGACTATATAAAGACTTTAACACAGGAAGTAGCGGCTCCTTCGGAGAGGTAGGATCACTGCAGGAGGAAGGGTAAGGTTTTAGCTCTTAGCTCTGACCTCTTGGCTTTCTTCTTTGCATTGGTTCTGTGTTTCTTATTTATAAGACGGTTGGTTACATCTACACAGAGGGGTCAAGGATACCAGAAGAAAATCCACAGAACCAACTACCCTAAGCTCATAGGGGTTCACAGAGATGGAATCAACAATCAAGGAATCTTCATGGGACTGATCTACACCGTCTACATATATGTTATGGTTGTTTAGCTTGGTGTTCTTGTGGGACTCTTAACAGTGGAAGCGGGGCTGTCTCTGACTCATTTGCCTGCCTTTGAGGCCTTTTTTCTCCTACTGGGTTGCCTTGTCTAGCCTTAATATAAAGGGAGATGCCTAGTCTTATTGCAACTTTATATGCCATGTTTGGTTTATATCCTTGGGAGGCCTGCCTTTTTCTGTAGGGGAAGGAGGAAGAGTGGATGGGGTGGTGCTAGGAAGGGATAAGGGAGGGGAAACTCCTATTGGGGGGTAGTATATGAGAGAAAAATAAATTTTAATAAAGAATAAAATAGTGCCTTTTATGCTTTTATAAGATGATCAGTCAAATGTGTCATTTAACTCATTATCTGATGGTGGAAACACTGATACAGTGCATTCATTTCAAAGGATAATTCAAAATACCACCCTTAGAGAAGAAACAAGATTATTGCTTTTTGTTTGGCTGTTTGCTGTTTATTTGTTCTGTTGTTTTACCAGTTGAAGACATCACACTCTTTAATGTCTATTTAAACAACTTTTGCAACTTTGTTACAACGTTTTCATTTGATAAATTTATACTTAATAAACCCATCAAACTAGAGAATCTACCTTAAAACCCACAGTATTTTCCCCATAGACATTGACCTTCCTGGTTGTGGCATTTGACCTTTACTCTGAGGAACAGTTGGTGGAACAATATTAGCACCAATGTACCTGTTTCAGAGAAGGATCTCTTCACTGCCCATTTACTCTGTGAACCCACAAAAGATCTTTTTAGGGACTCATGCTCTCCTTTTGAAAAAAAAATGTTACTATTGTTAAGTTTTCACAATATATTGTATTGCTTTATAACCATTTAGTACTGAAAATTTGTAACGTTATCGTTAATGAATCCTTCTTGTTTTAAGAATCTAGGATACAGTATTTGTGCTAGAGAGTCAAGACACTGCCGTTCATTTTTGGTAAACCACTGAGCCTTATTTACAAGATGGACTCGATAAAGGAGCTTATATTATTAACGATTAAAGCTTGACTATAACATTTAGGAAACAGCTTTGCCATGGATAATCCAACAGATTCCTTCAGCAAAAACAAACTGATAATTAATATGGTCTTTGGCAAACTATCAAAGCTGTCCATGTTGAGTTCTAGTGAAATGCATCTGGATACAGTTCATGATTCAAAAATCTGCACAATAAAATAAAAGATCTTACAATGAGTTTGCCAGAGGGGAAGGCAGAAAATCTGGACGTCAAAGGCCATATTGCCCCAAGTCTGAAAATACCCGGAAGGATGGAGGGCACACACTGCTCCTGCAAAGGAGCCTAGTTCATTCCAGCACCAACCAGTTGCTTACAAGTGTCTGTATCTCCTGCTCCAGGAGATCCAAAGTCTCTGGCCTCCACACACATATACACACACACACAATTTTTAAACAAGTTTAAAAACGAAAAATATTTTTTAAACATATGCTTTTATTATTATATTTTTACTTTGCACAATTCTTTCTGCAAAAATACTACACATAATTTACCAGTGTTTTAAGGATTCCCTTAAGTGTCATATTTTATTTATATCAAAGTGAATTTTATGACTCATAATGATAGTTGAGATTGTCAAGTTGTGATAAATAAGACAAAAAGTTAGTTTGTATTAGTGACAGTGCACCATTGCTCTAAGTAAATAGACTCATTACATTATAGGAGGATAATAGAAAGAGCCCACACATGATTCTTAAAATCGTTAATATGTAAAAATCTACTTATCTATTTTGGATATAAATATGAACTTGAAAAGAAACCATAAAGATTATATATGGGTACATTATCTAGAATGTGTGGAGTCAGTACAAGTTGCAAAGAAAATACAGAGAATATTTATGGTATGTTATTACTAGTTGTTAACTGAGTGCTTAAAGATGATTAGATATGATATCATATAAATAAGTATATGTGTGTATATATAAGCATGATAAGCTACTCTTTTAATGTGTTTGAGAGTTTTATATAGATGGACATAAAATTGCAAGCTAATATAATTAATTTAATCAGGAAAACAGAACTTTTGTATCCCCCTTGATTTGGAAAACAACTTGATTTGAATAGCAGCTTACTGGATTTTCATCCTTCGCCTTTATTTACATGGTGATGGTCTGTGTATGACATCAAGACAAAGACAGAAATAGTTCATGATTTGGAAGCTTAGTAGTTTTTAATTATTCTTTCCTAATTTTTGCCAAATATTGGGGACTGAACCTAGGGCACCACGGACTGGGGTTCAGTCCAAGAACTCTGAAGCTTAGTGCTCTTTTGTTCCCTTCCGCATTCTTTTCACTACTCTGTTAGCCGATCCATATCCATGATTTGTGTGCTTACTGTAAGCAACACTTCTCTGAGAGATGGAATTACATCAGGACCCCACGGTCCTGACTCCCACTTAGTTGCTATAAGTTGAGGTTTGTGAACAGACACAACTTGATAGAAGGTGAAATGCTACTTTGTATGGTTTAAAAGAAGAAGCTAGCAGTTCCAGTAAAGAAGAGCTTGCTGTTCCCAGTGGAGAACACAGGTAAATTACCCTGAAGCATAACCAGGTAAGACACGACTCTGCTAACACATTAAAGACAATTACGCTCAATAACTATCAAAACTATACAGCAACTTTTCATTTTTCTCTCTACAAGCATTAATGAAAAGCAATGGTCAAGTCCATTCTTAACTTCCATTTTCTTGTCTGCTCGGTTGCTGTCCTGCATTAACCCAGACACTGCTTCATCCCCCAAATCCCAGTCCTTTCTCAGCCCAGTCAGTTCCTCCAGACTGATGGGTTTCTCATTCTACAACCCTTATACCTAGTTTTAGAAAACTTAGTTCCTTTGGTTGGGTAACATTAAAAAATGGATTTTATGCTGGGTGGTGGTGGCACATGCCTTTAATCCCAGCACTCAGGAGGCAGAACCAAGTAGATCTCTATGAGTTCAAGGCCAGACTGGTCTACAGAGCGAGATCCAAGATAGGCACCAAAACAACACGAAGAAACCCTGTCTCAAAGAACCAAAAAAAAATTGTATTTAATATACACACCTATCTTTTAACACATTTAAAACACACTGGTTTCCTACACTGCATCTTAGAAAGGCTGCCACCTGCTATTCTTTATCCTAGGAGTGGTAACTGCCTTTGTCTATACACCTGCAGCCAAATGCTGAGCATGCTCTGCCAACTCATTCTTGTTCTTGTCTGCTTTATGCTTTGCTGCTATTTCAGAGGACTGTTTTTCACAGCTTTTGGGAATAAAAATGGTAAATTCCAGATACAGAACTGAAAACAGACCCCTAAATGCAAGGAAATAGAATATAATTTTACCTATTAAACAGATGCAAATTCTGCAGAAGCATCATTCACTCTTACTGTGCAGCCTTCTGCACATACTAACAGCAGCCTGACTGAGCCAAAGGCGTGGAAACATGAAATAGCACAGTCAGTTGTGGAAGCTGAGGGGACCTTTTGGGAATGCTTGGTCATCTAATTAGGGAAGCAGTGGGAGACAGAGCTGAAGAGAAAAATAAATGTAGACTTGGTCATGATAAATGCTGAAAAATATGCTGCATGTTTTTCCACTAGTGTGGATCTACTGAAAGGTTTTTCAACAGAAAACAAATATGCTGAGACTTTCATTTTAACTGTACCATTCTCATAAGGGATGAAATGCTTTCCAGAGGTGCAATTTATAGAAGTAAGGATATACTAATCGATACTCTAATAGTAACTTATTAAATAAGGATGGAGATGAACATTTTGGTGAGTCACTCTTTTTCTGTGCGTATGGAGGGATATGGGCATGTGGGAATGAGTGAGTGTATATGCATGTGGGTGCACATGTAACATGAGGGGTGTGTGTGTGTGTGTGTGTGTGTGTGTGTGTGTGTGTGTGTGTGTAGAGGCCAGAGGATACTGTAGGACTTCTCTCCATCTGTCATATTAGTCCTAGGTAAAGCCTAAGCTTGGAGGCAAGTGCTTTTGCCTACTGGCCCTGGTTGTTTGTTCTTGATTAAAAATGCACATGATGATGGTGGTATTTGTAATACATGCATATCCCCCTCACATATATATACAGGCATACACACAAAAGAAGTTTTAGTTTTATGGAAATTTTTCAGATACATAAATATATACAATTATAGCTAAGCTGATGGCAGATATATAACAAATAAATACAAGTAGGTAGAAAGATGAAAGAAAGAAAGAAAGAAAGAAAGAAAGAAAGAAAGAAAGAGAAAGAAGAAAGAAAGAAAGATAGATAGATAGATAGATAGATAGATAGATAGATAGATAGATAGATAGATGATGGGTAGATAGATGTGAATAAAACTTCAGCTCATACCCATTTCCATTTTCTATTTTATCCCATTCATCAGGATTTTTATAATCACATTTTGTACACATCTGACATCTCAAATTCGTCCTTTATTTAATATTGTTATTTCCATATCAGCATAGCACACTCAAATGTACTTTTTAACTACCAAATCACATACATGTTTCAGAATGGTATAAGATTTGTCAAATACAAAGTAATAACTAAATGAAGTCTCATATATTATATATATATATATAGAATGAAGTGCACTTGAAATATCGTGTTTTATTTTGTAAACACATAATTTTACATATTTTAAAATTTTAATAAATTAACATGAATAGTTAACATGGACAATTAAATATTTTAATCACATATAGCTCATGCAAATGTTAAATTTAGACCACATGCTTATAACCAAACCTTTTACTTCATCTTACACCTGCTAGGTTATAAAAGAGCATTGATTTAATGATCAAAAATGGAATGAGGTAGAAAAAAAGCATGGGTTATTCAGTCACAGATTAAAAATTGAATTCTTAGTCATAGTATAATAATCCATGCAAATTTAATGACTGGCCCTTTGAGTTTAATCTGAAAGGTACCAAAAGTATAAACCCGAGTAAAATGGAGAAGATATCTTAGATGGTTTCGAATAAATGTATATTGCACAAATCCTAAATGGTCTTATAATAATAATAATAATAAAAACCAGAGCCAGATATCTGGGTGAAATCTGAAATATCAGAGAGACAAAGGAACAAGCCACTAGAGAAACTTCTCACCTCATCAACTCCACAAATCCTCTGACTGAACGCCTCTGAGTCCTCAGCCAAAAAGGCTCTCTAGTTCCTGTTTCCTCAGGCCTTCTATGCCTTTCTCCGCCCAGCCATTTCACTTCCTATCTCAACCTTCCTATTGCTGAGATTAATGTCGTGTGTGCTTCCAAAATACTGGGTTAAAGGTGTGTGCTACCACTGCCTAGCTCTGTTTCTCTCTTAGACTGGATCAATCTCATGTAGCCCAGTGTGGCCTTGAACTCACAGAGATCCAGGTGGATCTCTGCCTCCTGAGTGGTAGGATTAAAGATATGTGCCACCACTGTCTGACTTCTATGTTTAGCTCTGTGGATGGCTCTGTCCTCTGATCTTCAGGCAAGCTTTATTTGAGTACAAGAAAATATCACCATAAGCGTAGGGGGAGGCATCTTAACTTACAGGAGAATGGCAGTTTGAGTTAACCTGGCATGGAAGAGAACCACAAGGCAGTAAGCAGACACGTGATGGGAAAATGGTACTTTAGAGAAAGGATAAGGAAGCCTGAAGTGCAGGTAAAGGCACACCAGCTTTCAGGTAAGCATCCAAAAGGAGACAGCAAAAGAAAAATGGGAAAGCTACAGACATCCACGGTGGTGCGACGAACTAGTCAGAGGCCAAGTTCTTCTAAGGCATTTTTCATTCCAGCAAAGGAGACCAATAGTAAACATGAAAGCAGATAAAGTTTGGCAAAGAGAAATGAAGTAAAAGCAAGGGAAAGGAAGGACTCACTGTAAAACAATGACGTGGAGCCAAGACTGGAGGAGAGTGAGGAGATGAATGAATGGTATTTCTATTACCTTTGGCCTGATTGTTTTCACATTCTGGGCATAGGGGCTGGCTCTAATTTGCATGTCTGCCTTCACGTCTCTTCCTTATTATTTTTTCACAACGCAACCAGGGAGCTACTTTTCATCACTCACTAAGCCAAGGTTGGAAACCAGTGCAGCTGGCAGGAGGTCTTTTGTTTTCTGTTACAGTATTACCAGTAACTTCCTTTTCCAAACTTCTCATGCTGTTCTAGACATACTTCATAGGAATTGGAATCCCTTGGGATGGCTTCTAAGCTCTTCTGTTCCAAGCATGTTGAGTTCCTGAGATCCAGAAATAAGTCTTTTCTTGTCCAAGTACTGTCCTTCAGGTAAAATGCAGCATCAGTCCTACATTATACCTCAGGCACAATGCCAATTTCTCTCTGCAGAATATGTTCAGATTTTCAAAAATACTTTATTAGTGATCCAAAGTTGAAAATGGCTGCAGCTATGAGTAATTTAAGAACGCCTTTTTAAAAAAACCATTTTTTCTTTGCCTAACATTTCAAAGCCAAAGTTGATTGTAGTGCTTATATTGCCGTTGATAGGTCAACGTACACTGCTTTAACTGTTCTGAGAAATATAATCAGATAAAGTAAAAGAGATTGAGATCATTTTATATTCACTGATTGTACACTTGACAAGTCCTTTATTTCAATTTTATTGAAATTAATTAGTGGGTTACTTAAAATGTTGAAAATTTTGCATTCTTTAGATGTGAATTCCTCCCCAAGCAAAAGCTCTCCAACTGTGGAGATGGGCACTAATGACAGAAAAAGCAAAATTTCAAAGGGGATTAATGTAGAATTACATTAGCAGTTTTAAAACAGTTTTGCTTCTCATGCTCTTGCTACTTTACTGAGTTCATAGGGATCAAAGTTAATAATACCTTTAAGACAAATATTTAGCACAAGCTGGGAGCATTTTCATTCTAAACATGAAAGCCACTTTCTAAATTATGTAATTAATATGATGCTCCACTGTGCAGTGGATAAGCCTACTGCTGTCCCCAATATAGCTTATTTGTCTTTGTTCTACACATTGTAAGCAATAGATGTTTAATAAACTAAACACGGATTTCAATTTGCATGAAAAAATACATTTTACCAAAGAAAGTTTTCAATTACCTTTCTCTATTATCCTACCCTATGGGAAATTCATTTTCTAGAATGACCAAGACTCAGAATTCATTCATATGCACACAACTATCAAACAAACATTCCAGATATTACTTTTTTGTAGATATAATCAGATATATGCTTAAATGTATACATTAATAAAACTGAAATGGAATAAAATGTCCTTACTATAATTTGGGTCTAACATTCTCTAATGCTTTCTATTCAGTTTCATTTTTATTGATAGCTTGCAATGCTTATGTTCAATTTTTTTCTTTTTCTTTCCTTTTTTTATGTGTACACATGATGTAAGGTAGGGACAAATACCCTAATGCACATGTGGAGTTCACAGGACAACTTCGAGAAGTTTGTTCTGTCTCTCAACCTTTATGTGGGTTCAGGGAACTTTCCAGGATAACACAACAATTATCTTGACCTGCTGAGCTACCTTTCTGGACTAATAATACATGTGTTTTTAAGATAATATTTGAAGGGTGATAATGGTCATTAAGTTAATTTCACAAATTGCTAACAGCTTGAATCCCACAATTAGTAAAATGCTGGTGCCCTATGATAACATTCCTATGTAACTGGAGAAAATAAATTCTGTGGGAAAGAAGAGGAGCACAAGGAGGAAAAGAATGAGGAACAAGAAAGAGAGAGGGATCTTCTTTCTGTACAAAGTTATCCTCTGCTAGCTATGACATTGGAAGGCTTCTGAGATGGAGCAAGTTAATATTGACACTCAGTGTCTTGAGGCTATGGTGGGGACTATGAAAGAAGGCTTGATGACATAATAAATCCCTCCCTTAGATAACAGTATTTGTAGTGTTGTCATAAGTTTCTCATATTTGAAGTTTGAAAGTCTAACAATGATGTGTGTATGCACACACAAATGTTTATAGATGAATTTGTATTATACATACACATATACATACATACATGGAGATTCTTCAGATAAAAGACATACTAAAAGAAATTCTCATTATTGAATTTATTATATTGTCATAGAATTTGAGAAAACAAAACATTACAATGAGGTCCCTGGTGTATGCTACATTCAATAAACATCATAAAATCACATGGTAAAGACCAAATTACTGACAAAAATTAAGACGGAAGATTGGGGATATAGTTTATTTGGTAGATCCCTTGCACAGCATACCCCAAATTCTGGATTTAATCCCCATAAAATCTATTGTGGTAGTCCTTACCTATAATCCTAGCACTAGGGAGGTGGAAGCAAAGGATTTGAAATAATTTCAAGGTTATCTTTGGCTATACAATGAGCTACAATCATATTATTTCTGAGAAAGACATCATGGTGAACTTCCCCAAGATCTGAATAAAGAAGACCTTGGAAAAACTTGACCTAACAGAGAGCAGAGGACAGGCACCTTGTGGACTAGCAGCCTTGTTTGTTCTGATCTGCTCTCTGGCATTGAGTGGTTATGCACCTATTGCACTTTTAAAACTTTGCTTTGGGCCTCTTCCTGCCTGGGGTGATTCTGTCTTAACAAGTCTGATGGCATCTCTGGTATCTCTTATGTTATAACACACTACACACAAACTTAATGGCTTTAAAAAAGGGAATAGTGAATTAAGTGCTAACTGTCAAATCCAGCCCAACATCTTCTTCTGTGTGGGTTGTAAATTAAGAGTAAGACTAACAATTTCAGGTAATCAAAGGAAACTGAAAAAGTTATATATAGAAATATGTCGCCTTTAATCCCAGTACTCGGGAGGCAGAGGCTGGTGGATCTCTGTGAGTTTGAGGCCAGCCTGGTCTCCAAAGCGAGTTCCAGGAAAGGCACAAAGCTACAAAAAAAAACCCTTTCTTTAAAAAAAAAAAAAAAAAAAAAAAAAAAAAGACATATGTAAACTTCATATAAAAAATGTTTGGCTCTTTTAAGTTTATTTTCATGCTAAACAGAAGCATAGAGTATTTATGAAAGAGATAGTTCCTGCAGAGCCTAAAATCTTTAGGCTGCTTACAGAAAAAGATCTGTTGTAGAATATTATTTTAAGATGTGTTATATTTGTTTATGCTGTGAAACATTGTTTAATAATGCAAAGATGTGTTGTATACTTTTATGTTGCATTTGTTTAACTCTGTGAAGCTGTGTTACTCTGTCTTTCTAAAGCACCTGATGGTCTAGTAAGGAGCTGAATGGTCAATAGCAAGGCTGGAGAAAGTATAGACATAGATGGGCTGGCAGACAGACAGAATAAATAGGAGGAGAAATCTGTTAAGAGGAGATCAAAAAGCAAGAAAGGGAGGAGGAAGGGGCCAGCCACCAATCTACATAGAAAGCCAAAGAGTAAGAAATAAAGAAAAGATATACAGAAATAAAGAAGGGTAAAAGCCCAGAGGCATAAGATAGATGGGATAATTAGTTAAGAAAAGCTAACAAGAAACAAGTCAAGCTAAGGCTGGGAATTTGTAAGAAAGAATAAGACTCAATGTGTATTTATGTGGGAGCTGGATAGTGGGTCACCCTGTAGCACAAATCCTAATTGGTCTTAATAATAATGCTGAAAGATCAGTAAAGGAGCCAGCCACTATAGAAACTTCTTACCTCTACCAAATCCTCAGCCTGAAAGGGCCAAGATCCTGTTTCCACCCCACCTTACATTTCCTCTCTCTGCCCAGCCATATCACTTCCTGTTTCTTTCTCCCAAGTGCTGGGATTAAAGGTGTGTGCCACCATTGTCTGGCCTCTACTGGTTAGCTCCAAACTCTGATCTCCAGGCAAGCTTTACTTGTGAGAGCACAAACAAAATATTGCCACATCCCCCAAAGGAGCCAAAAAAGTAAAGAGTAAAAAACAGTCAACTATAAAGATCTGCTGGCTCTTATCCTAAAACAAAAATAATTATTACTTTCCATGCATTCTATTAGTCAAGAATTCCAAAGTATCTCAATTGGCTACTCACGCTTTGGGGACCCTCAGGGAATTACAGCCAGATGTTGAATGAAAATTAAACTACAGAAAATTGTGAATGAAACCAGACAATAGACCAAGCCAACCTCTGACAATAGGGCAACTGCTAAAAACCATTGTATTATCTCCAGACATTCATTTTCTTCTCACATTGAAAGTGGACTCACTCCAAATCAAGACCATCAAATTTCCTTCTTATGCACCAGTCCAAATTCAAGAATCTTATATTTTATATTAGTGCCATGAATCAATGATGACCCTTGAAATCTATTCTTCCCAATCAGGAGACCTGTGAGATGTTGAGACATGTTTATTTGGTCCTTACTTGCTCAACATGAACAGGTGGAACAGATGAAACTAAACTGTACAGTCTCACTCTGATCCAAAAGAGGAGATCTGGAGACACACATGAGCCAGCTGGCCAGTGGCAATTCTGAAAGCAGACATGCACAGTTGCTAGGGTGCTGCAGCTTTCATCTAGGCAGATAGGGCCTGAAATGGAAAAGACCACGCCGATCTATGATGTCTAGGTGCATGGAATGGGCAAGTTTGTTGAAAATCCCCAGCAAACTACACTTCCTAATGAGCCAGGAATGAGCTAAGTTGTTTAAGATTTCACAGGTTTGTTGTTTGAATCTTAAATGGTCTTATAATAAAAAACCTGGTACCAGATATTGGGGTGAAAGCTGAAAGATCAGAGAAGCAGAGCAAGCCATAGCCTCACCTTAACAACTCCTCAGCCTATACTGTTTACACGAATCCTCAGAATGAAAGCCTCTGAGTCCTCACCTGAAAGGCTTCAGCCAAAAAGAACCTTTAGTTCCTGTCTCCTCACGCCTTATATACCTTTCTCTGCCCTGCCATATTACTTCCTGGGATTAAAGGCATGTGTGCTTCCCAAGCAAAGGCATGAGATCTCAAGTGCTGGGATTAAAGGTGTACGTCACCACAGCCTGGCTCTGTTTTCTCTCCTAGACTGAGTCAATCTCATGTAGTTCAGGGTGGCCTTAAACTCTCAGAGATCCACACAAATCTCTGCCTTTTGAGTGCTAGGGTTAAAATTGTGAGCCACCACTGTCTGACCTCTATTTCTAATCTAGTGGCTGGCTCTGTCCTTTATTAGGGTATGCAATATATCACCACACAGGTTTGTCAATGGAGTCTGACCAATAGGTCATCCTTATGTAAAGTATGCTATCTACCTGATTTCAAATCAGTTATTGTGCCATCTAAGTTGATTTAACCCACAGAATGCAAACTCGGATGTCACAAATATCACTAATAGCACACTGTCCAGTGAAATGAGCATGCTGGTTTTGCTGTGCTGCATTTGAGTGTTCAAAAGAAAAAGGCTAGACATTAATAATTGCTCTAGTTTTCACCATCATTTAGAGTTTCCAACACATTTAAATGTGGCTGATTTAGGAATGATAAATGTCAAATGATAAGCTTGCTCTGTAAAGTTGAAAAGGGTTAAGTTGAAGGAAGATGAGAAAGTGCCTAAGCCATTTCTCTGCCTTTCAAAAATGTGTTTTAGAGCCAAAGCAACGTAAGGCACCATCCTTCCTTCATAAAGTTCCCCATATACAAAGGAACAAATAGGCCAATGATTTCAGTCACATTTAAAATAGCTTTGTAGGCTGGGCGGTGGTGGCGTACACCTTTAATCCCAGCACTCAGGAGGCAGAGCCAGACGAATTCTCTGTGAGTTCGAGGCCAGCCTGGTCTACAGAGTAAGATCCAGGGCAGGCACCAAAACTACACAGAGAAACCCTGTCTCGAAAAAACCCAAACAAAATAAAAAAAAATAGCTTTGTAAATTAAAAGTGATACATATTGGCTTTGAAATCATAACAAGATATGATAATAGATGATTTCAAACTATTTGAAATATTCATTATTTTGTAAATGGTAACAAAAGAGCTCATCACAAAAACGAATCTCTGACCTTCTTCATCCCAATATTGGAATAACCACCTATCCTCTTTTGTGTGATCTAGTCTGGTGTTGTCTTGGCCCCATTATAATTCACAAATTATACATTTTCAACACATATTTTCCATTATGAAAACATAAACACCCGATCTTTTGCATGTATTCATATTCTGTGTCTTTAGTGTGTGTGTTCTGCTATATTTATGTTCTAATTATGTCAGAATATTGTCATATTTTCCCTTTATAATTTTCTTTATGATATGTCATGACTTAATGGACATGTTACCTAATTCTAATAATTTTGTGCTGCACACCACTTAAACAAACTGGAAACAACCTAGTGTTCCGTTTCCAGCATGGGCTCTGGTATCAGAACACTTCACTCACGTTCCGACTGTGCCCTTTGCTAACCGAGGCACTTTGGCAGGGGACTCAAGCAGCGGTGCCCCATTTTCTCATTGGCATAAATGGCCTTGTTGTGACTGGACCGAATTTCTCCTTCTATTACTTTACTTTGTCCCCATTGTCTGAGCATCTCCTCATCTTTTAATGTTACTGGCTGTCACTTTTTCCCTGGAGGTAACCATGGAAGCTAAAGAACTGGCCCCATCATTTCAATGTGTTTGAAATCAGTGTAACCAACACACATATTTATTCAGAGCTCTGAGGGGGTCTGAGGACCTCTCAGCTCCTACAGACTAAGGTGGGGAGCTCTTTCGGGAAACACTAACCTTTCCCAGGTGTTACAATCCTCTAAGGAGAAATTTGACCAAAGAAGGAAAGGGGAAAAGGACCCTGAAAATAAATTTCTTTCTTTTCCTTCACCAAGAACTAAAACTGATGTATCATCTGACTCATTTAAGCTGTGGACAGTTCAACAGTAATCAGCAGTCATATTTATGTCCCATTTTCTTTTTGATTTTATATTTGTGGCTCTCAGATTGTACCTTCTGGCAGCATTTTCTTCAAACTAGGTTTTATAAGAAACCCAGGGTAAGACATGTCCAAACAGGGCTAATGTAAGTTACTTATTTAGAACATTGTCTTTTTTTTTTTTCATATACCCAAGGAATGCTTAATCATACCACAAAGATACATGCTCAACTATGTTCATAGCAGCATTATTCATAATAGCCAGAACCTGGAAACAACTTACATGCCCCTCAACTGAAGAACGGATAAAGAAAATGTGGTACATATACACAATGGAGTACTACTCAGCAGAGAAAAACAATGACATCATGAGGTTTGCAGGCAAATGGATGGATCTAGAAAAAAATCATCCTGAGTGAGGTAACCCAGACTCAGAAGGACAAACATGGTATGTACCCACTCATAAGTAGATACTAGATGTAAAACAAAGGACAACCAGACTGCAACCCACAGATCCAGGGAGGCTACCTAGCAGGGAGGACCCTAGGATGACTGTGGCTTATAATAAGTTTTGATTTTGTTCAGTCACTGGGCATGCTTTAGTGAAACATTTCATTGTTAGGATAAGAATTTGTTCTGTATCAAGCAGATGAAAGGAAATGCTGGCTGTACTTTCAGGAGGGGAGGCTAAAATCTTTTTAGATTATGGATTAGCCTATAGAAAAATGTCTGCCATAAATCAAACAGTGAAGGTGAAGATGAATAGGAATCTCACTTACACAACTTGAGTAAAACGTAGCTCTCTGAACAGATGAAGATAGGTTTCTTCTATATCCCAGAATCTAATCAATATTTATATGTATAATTCAGCTATTATTTGGCTTAAAAGGGCTTATTGGGAAATGTTATCATTTTTACTATTTACGACAGAGAAAGTATTTTCCACTTTCAAATAACCCTGGACTTTTGAATTATAACCTGTTTTTATGTTCAAGCTATCTGTGTATTATTTCCTCTGCAGTTGTACATAAAATATTTTTACATTGAAAAAAGGACAAATACTATAGAATTGTAGTAAATGAAATATATAGAATATACAAATTCATAAAGACAGAAAGATTAGACGTTATCTCAAGATGGAGAAGAAAGGAATACAGAGCAATGATTTCCTAAGTACAGAATTTCTGTTTGTGTGATGGAAAAGCCCCACAAATGGACAGTAGTATCAGGACATAATATCATGAATGTAAGAAATCAATACAATTAAATATTGTATTTATACAATATAATTAATGAATATCATACATATAATTATTGAATAAATAAAAAAAGAAAATTGTCTTCAGTATAGCAAAATCTATGCTTATAAAAACCACTAGTGCATTATAAAAATGCAAATTATATCAACTAAAGGTAAATGACTTATAAATGTATAGATAAAAGAACTGACAGCACTTTATTTGTGCAAAACACTGAATTAGAATCATATTTTATAGATCATTAGTGTCTTTACAAAGAGTGAATTTATATTAAACAATGATTTTTTAAAATCTATAAAACAAACATTTTAGTTGCTGTCATAAGAGTCATTATCTTAATCTTCACTTAAGTATATTTTTCTTCATGATTTTACTATAATACATCAATTAGTAGACATTTGTTGTTTTTCTTTATTACAATTGCTGCCTTTTAAGCAACTGCTGTCCTAATCAGTGATTTCAACTCTACCCTTACCAGCAGAGGTTTTGCCTTAAAGGCTGCAGCCTGAGGGGATTCAGCCTGAGGGGATTCCATCCCCTCAGGTACTGATTCTTTCAAGGCTACTAAGGAAAACTTTATCTAGATCTCTATCCCTCTAATGAACTCATGATTCAAAGATTGAGGTGGAATTCTGCAAACTCAGAGAGGCTAAATAGCAAGTAGCCAATCTTCTCCCTTTGATTTGTGTTTCAAAAAAAAACCCTGGAGTCCTTCTGCTCAGCCCCACTTAAGAACCCTTGCTACTTGTGGTTCCTCCCTAACACTTCCTGTCAGCTACTTGCTGACACAGCCTCCTTCTCTCAGGTTAATTTTATTTAATCAAATGAATGTAACACATCTTTGCATTGTTGACAAAAGCAGTAGGAAAAAATGCAACACACTTTAAAAGAATATTCCACAACAGACATTATACTAAAATACTGAGTTTACATTTCCTAAGATTTTCTGTGAGTTATCTTGCTATCTATCAACTTGAAGTTTGGGCAACTTGAGGTGAGGTGCATTCTTCCCTGGGTGTAACATCTATGACTTCTGTTAAATATCTTCAAAACATCTATTTTACCACAAATATATCTATAATATGCACCGATTTTCAGAGTGACTTGTGCATGTACACACACCCCTCCATCCAAGAACAGGTGTATATGTATAACACAACACTATTTCTCTGCTTCCCACTTCAGTTCATTCCACTTGATATTTATTCTACCAGAGAGGGTTTTTTGCCCTTCTTTTCAGTATGAAACTTGTTCTCTCTGTTCATCACCAAATATTCATGCTTTATACTGAAGAAGGATATCACATTAACAAGCAGCGAATGGCTATTGCTTTCAGGGCCATTGCTGTCCCATTGTTCCTTGAACCCTTAAGCTTTGGGTTGGCAAACAGATTCTTGCTCACAATTACCAAAAGTATCCTTCAAAAGGAAGTCTAGGGTTGCTCATATCTGAGTGACTGTCCTTGGGTAGAATATACCTACTCTGCACTTGTTAGGATGGTAAACTGTTTGCTGAAGCTCTTGGCTGGAATCTAGTCAGGGTTATTTCAATAAACATGGTCTGTAACCTCCGTGGCTTTTCCCTGCTGACCCACACTTACTACACATCACCTTCAGAGTTAACTGGTTTTCCAGATTTGAATGCTTTTCTACAGTGTGACTGAGACAACTTTACAAATATAAATTTCATTAGGAGCTACCATACAATAAAAACTGATGTATCCCAAGAAGCGTAGTGCTAATGATCTAACTTTCAGTGCTCACACAGAACTATTGTCCCAAGGTTTGTCACGAATTGCGACGGTGAGATGTGGAGAAATATTAGCTGATGACTGTCCTGCTAAGTGTGGTCATTTCTGTAGCCAGCGAACCTGGAAATCAACTTGTAAATTAGACAGAGGGAAAGAAAAAACTTATCACTTTAAAATAATTAAAAGTAATTCAGTAAGTCTAAACATCTGGAATCGACTTGAACTGAATTTTATTGTACTAGACTAAAGTATTTTAGGGCATTGTTTGGTAAATTCTTAAATGAAAACAAACTGTTAGTTTTCCCCTGGGAGTTAACAGCTTGAAATGTTTCCCTTGCAGCTCATTTACAATACAGAGGCGATAATAATAATGTAGGATCATGGTAATATAATATTTTATTTTCTAAGCTTCCACATACACTTATGTGTACATTGTGTACACACATTGCAATCCTTAATTCTGTCTTGTAAACCTCTATAATATTCACCAACATACTTTGAAATTGTTGGTTCACTTCTCTGAGTTCCCAACCCCTGGATTTCAGATTCAAAAAGGATATGTAAGGGGTGTGTGTGTGTGTGTGTGTGTGTGTGTGTGTGTGTGTGTGTGTTATATTTATGTGGTTGTATGTGTGGTGTGTATGGTGGGAGTATGTATTGGGTGTGTGTGGTGTGTGTGGTTTGTCTGTGGTGTGTGTGTGTGTGTGTGTGTGTGTGTGTGTGTGTGTGTGTGTGTATGCTCATGATATGTGCGGTGTGTGGAGGTATTGTGTATGTGTGGTATGTGGTGTGGGTGGGTGTCCATGAGTAGGGTATGTGTATAAGTGTGTGATGTGTATGTGGTATGTGTGGTTTGTGTGTGTGGTGTGTGTGTATATATATATAGTGTGTGTGTTTGTGGTGGGGTGTGTGTTGGGGGTATATGTAGGATGTGTGTATGTGGCTATTGTGGTATGTGTGTGTATGTGTGTGGTATGGTTGTATGACTGGAGGTCTGTGTGTGGTTTGTGTGTGTGCATGTAGCATGGTGTGTGTGTGTGTGTGTGTGTGTGTGTGTGTGTGTGTGTGTGTGTGTAATAAACTCATAAAATATTTATTAATGCTGCTCATTTATATTGCTACCTTCATAGCATAATTAAGATTTAACTATTGGATTCCTTGGTCACACAGTGGGTTTCAAAGCATGTCCTGTTAAGGGGAGTGTGAAAAAGGACTTGCTATAGTTTAGGTTCAGAATGTTCCACAGAGGCCCAGCTGTACTGGCTTGGCTAATGGTACTATGGAGGGACAGTGAATTTCCAAGAGGTGGAATGTAGTGAGAAGTGTTAGGTCACTGGGGACATATTCCGGAAAGGATAGTGGCCCACTTCCCTTATCCTTCTATCTTTTGCTTCCTGGCTATGAGTCGAACAGCATGCTGCTCCACATTCCATTTATAATGTGCTACCTCATCAAAAGCACAGACCAACAGAAGCCAATTGATCCTAGGCCCCGAATCTCTTGGTGAAAACAAGTATTTTTTATAAAATGTTTCATTGCAGGTATTTATTCCAGCAATAGAAAGCTGACTTGTATAGGAATTCAGTTAGAAATTATTTTAAAACAAGATCAAGCTTTGTGAACATAGAGGCCTTAGGAGGGCTCCGGTTTGTGCTATGTATTGAGATTTACAAGTTCATACTTTATAGGAGGTAGAGAAGCCTTGTGTGTATGTGACCTCGGCTGAGTGTGAAACAGCAGCATGAGACAGATATTAAAGTGGTTAAATGGGAGGTCATGTCAGACTAGGACTGCATCACCCATGTTCCAAATGTAAGCAAAGCAAAACCCAGTTTTAGTAAAAGTTTGTCACACAGTAAAAATTCAAATTTATTCAAAATTGCTTAAAAGCAGCCATAAAGACAATGGTTCAACTTTAGCCAATAAAATATTCTTTTTCTCATTTTTGTGACTACTTTATTAAAGATATCCCCTCATATGTCTTTCGTGGATCCCAAACCACTTACAGTTTGCCATTGCTGCACAAGGAAATAACTGTCTGCTCAAATAAATTCTTTAACATTTTAACATGATTTACTCCATCTTTTAACATAGCTTAAGGTCAAACTTTTGCTGCAGGCATACCCAAGAGCATAAGGAAAGAAACTGGGGGAAATAAGTCAGTACTCTGAGAAAGATATGCCCAGAAAGGAGAGTGGAGGGGAACTGCTTATCCCAGATATGAAAATAGTCTAGTTCACTAAATCCTCATTATCTAAACATTGGCTGCTGCTCTAGTTATGTTTCTGTTCCTGTGGAAAAAAATACCATGACAAAAAGCAACTTGGGGAGGAAAGGGTTTATTTGGCTTACAAGTTATATTCCTAGATCAGGGGACCCCAAGGCAGAACTCAAGGTAGGAAGCTGGAGGCAGCACCTGAAGCAGAAGCCGTGAAAGAAACTTGATTACTGGTTTGCTCCTCATAACTCCCTCAGCCTGACTTCTTATACATCCCAGGACCACCAGCCCAGGTAGGGCATGGCCACAATGGACAGGGTCCTCCCACATAAATCATTAATCAAGAAAATGCCCTACAGACTTGCCTACTGAGACCAATGCAATGGAGGTATTTTCTCAAGTGAACTCCCCTTTTCCCAGATGACTTTAGCTTGTGTCAAGTTGACCAAACACTAAGGAGCACAACTATGAAAGTCTATCCTAAGAGCTCTCCTAAAGAGCAAATGAGCTATTTAGATGTCTATGACCAAACTATGATGCCAAACTAATTCATTTTAAAGATTTATTTATTGCTATTGTCAAAGAGCTGGAAATTCAGTGCTAAGCCTCAGCAGAAGAGTCGTGCATTATATAAAGTAGATAGTCTCACATGTTCATCGGATAATGCTTACATTTGTTCCATATCCTCTTATTGCTTCACTTAATTTTGGGCAGCTATTTGTTTGTGGCGAGTGTTTGAAACCTGGAACATTTCAAATGGCCTCCAATGTCAAAACATTTCCCTACTAATTTGATTTGAGGCAATAACATTTCCAATGTTGAATGACTGAGATAGTTTGGCTAAAAAGAGCCTGCTGAAATTTAGTGGTTCCTAACCACGTAAAACGGCCTCCTAACACTTGTAAAGTTAAAAAAAAAAAAAACATTAAAAAAAAGGTTGGAAAGGAATGGAAAAGCCAAAGCCAAGAAAGTGAGGACACATAAAAAACATGTTTTACTAATCTTACACAAAGAAAAAGACGAGATTAAAACAAAGCTAGTGGTCTCAGTGTCTTCCAAATGCTGATCTGAGAAAAGGGACTGAGACTCAGAGCTTAAGCCTAGGTAGAGCTTTAAGAAGGTTGTGTGCAGGCGAAGCACACGCATATATTATCTTCTCAAACTACCAGGAAGGAAACTTTAAAGGACATAACTTGAGTTATATTTTCTTTTAAAAAAGTGTTACAGATTTATATGTTTGCTATATGTGTGTGTGTTGTTTATGTGTGTATGCCTGAGTGTATGTATGTGTACCATGTACGTGCAGTGAGCGTGTAGAGTGGAAGTGGAATCACAGGCAGCTGTGAGCTGCCAGATGTGGTTGCTAAGAACTGAACCCAGATCTTCTGCAAGAGAAGTAATTGCTCAGCCCTCTCTCAATTACATTTTGTGAGTCAATATTATGAGATGATACATGATTTCAAAAATATTTAATTTACTCTCTTTTACAAGATATTGGAATAAACAATAAAAACATCTTATAAAACATTTCATTCACCTTAAATTTAATTATAAAATGTTTTCTTGCATATAATTAAGCAACTTTATTTTTTGACACTGCTGAATAATATTTTCTAAACTACAAGCTCACTGTATAGCACTGGAGTCTTAATTTCACCTATCATAGTGTTCAACAGACACATTTTGTAATGTATGCCTAGAATGAAACTCCTAGCCTTTCCTTTCAAAAACATTTGTTTTGTTTCCAAAAACTCTAATGTCAAAAGTTCTTGCCAAATAAAAAAGGATCATTTTGGTATTCACAAACATAAAAGTCTTATGAAAATAAAATGTTTGACATTTTGAACATAAAATTTTCCTCTAAAATGATATTCGGTTGAGACTAGAATAAACAGTTCTGCATGGTATAGATTGGATTCTTCTAGCCACAAATATGGCTTTAAAAATCAAGATCCAGTTCTTCAGAAAACAATAAAAGGGGAATGCGAGCTCCTGCCAAGCAGGTTTGCTGTTTTGCATTTCCAGTTCTCAACGGCTGATGAATACCTGTCTGTGTCTCCAAGTGGAAGCCAGCCAGGAGAGAGGTGAAAGGCTGTTTATGATTGTGCTTCCAATGGTTTCAGGAAACACAAAACACTGGACTGCTGATGTGGGAGTTTCACATTACTCTCAATTATTGTAAAACATTTGTATATGAAAATAACATTTCAAACTACTGTCCTCGAGAAACTCTCTCTCCCTTCCTTCCTCTCTCTCTCTCTCTCTCTCTCTCTCTCTCTCTCTCTCTCTCTCTCTCTCTCTCTCTCTCTCTCTCTCTCTCTCTCTCTCTCTCTCTCTCTCTCTCTC
>CABHPR010147034.1:27259-41481 GCA_902168415.1 Peromyscus melanophrys
CCCTCTGCCCCAGTACCCTTGTCTTGCTGTCTGTGACAGCTCACTCTGCCCGAAGCTTTTTGTGAACCAAAAGTCTGAGGCTTCCCCTTCAAGGCCCATCTCCTAATCAGGTTTTTCTGAAGGATAATCTCATACCTTCTGCTTTCTGTAAACCACTGCTTCCTTCCTCCTTTTATGCTCTGATACTGATCACGTTATCTAAACTTAAGTTTGGATTTGCTTTCATTTACATAATTGCTCATGCTCTCTATGTAGGCTCAGCTCTTTGCTCAAAGTGTTCTCTCTGTTCCTAGGACTCACTTCTCATCTCAAATTCCACAAAGACTTAAGTCCCAGCTTACTCCATATTTCATGCATCATTATTTTCCTATCTCTTCAGTATTTCTTTGTCATATTTTACTCTCAAATGACAAGCATGCTGCATTTCACGGCTGTTGTTTCCATCTTTTTTTGGTCATAGTATTTTAAATGACTTCACATTTTCCCCCATTGGTTTTAGAATTTAAAATATGGCAGTAAATATGTTTTTCTATACTTCCACTGTATCTGGAGATATCACAAGATGGGTTTTAATAAGCATTTATGGATTGCATGCAGTGATATATGAAAGGCATGACAATGTTTATTTCCCACTTTTATTTCATTAGTGAATTTCATATGTGTAACAAATTTTGCATTTTATTGTAGTACATTCTTCCCATCATAGCATGATGCCAACTTGGAACAAAGATTAACTTGTCCTGGTAGCAATGGCAATTAATGAGAAGAATAATACAGTAATAGCTAGTCTAGTAGGTGGAGGAAAGGAAGTTTTAATTAGTCCTGTCTTTGATAACCTATTTGAAGAGAATAGACAGTTGTTTATGTCTCCCAGGATATATTAATGCAACAATTTTATTGTATACTTTCTTCCACAGGACTTTTAACTGTAGTTCTTGGAATTTTCTGGAAATAAAAATGTGCATGAAAACATGTATTCCTGTAAATGTACCGGTATGACACTAAATTATTTTACTGATTATCATGACATAACATTTCACTCTTAATCCAATTATTTAACAAGGCACTTTCAGTGTTATAAAAATTATTTTCAGAGCCGGGAAAATAGTGTAGCAGGTAAAGTGCTTGCTGCTGAATCATGGGATCTGAGTTTGTATGTCTAGAACCTGCATAACACCAGAAGCTCTAGAGTGTGCCTGTGAGACCAGCAATCAGAAAATAAGATGGAGAATGGAGGTAGGAGACACCTCGGAAGCCTGTAGGTAAGTTATCTTGGCATATTCTGTGGCAAGCAGTGAGAGATCAGATCTCCAACAAAGAGGAGGCTGAAGACTGTCACCCAGAGTTGTCCTCTGTCATTGTACAGGTATATTGTGGTACATGTATGCTGGCACTAACATATATATTCACACACAAATTTAAAAATTAATAACTTTTCTGAAAGAGAATCCAGTGACATAAACTAAGAAAATACATTCTAACGGGATTTAAAAACTGGTTTTCTAAGTTTAATTTTGGAATATACAATAAACATTGTGCTTCCAGTAGATATTTAGTTATTTTCAGGTTTGTATTTAATATGGTATAAATATTACTGTAAAAAGCATGTATATACTATCAGCAAAACTTCCCTTTAGGAAAAGTAAACTTTAAGTGTTATGACATTTGGAAATGTATGATGCAGAACATAATGGGACTATTAGCTTACTGAAGTCACAAAGGATTTACATATTTACTTTGCTCACTTTATCATTAAGGGATAAAGAATAGTGAAATTCTTATAAAAAGATGATGAGAGAGATGAATATTAGTATTCAGCTCATTTTCTACTTTTTATTCAGTCTTTGGACCTCAGGTCATGGAATGATACCACCTTCACTTAAGATGTATCTTTCCAGTTCAGTTAACTGAGCCCAAATATTCCTTCACAGGTATCACAGACGTTTGTTGTCTATGTGGTTCTAGGTCCTTTCAAGCTGACCGTTAATATTAACTATCACATCATACCTTATCAATGTGACACCTGAACATATAACTTTGAAATCATAATCTTTTTCCCCATGTGGCCATAGGCTTATGGCAATTTCATAGTGAAAAATGCATTTAGTTAAACATCAAAATATTCCACAGTATTTGATAATTTTACCACCATTTTAAAGTGTAAGTGCCGAGTCAATCTTGAGACTCAGTCAATCTCTTAACTGTGAGCATCCATAAAACAAAAGACAGGTTACATACTTCCAATAACAATGACACAGAATAAACATTCCCATTCCAAAGGGAAGAGTGAGAAAATAACAAAACTGACTGACCTGACACAAGACCTCAAGTCAGCATGACAAACACCAACTCCAGAAGCTCCGTGAAGGATGAGACACAATTCCCTGGGTTCTCAAGGGCTTGAGGAGCCCCACCCTTTTAGCTTTGCCATCTGAAATTGTAGACAACATTTCCCTTGTGCTGAATCCATTCTGAGTCTGCAGCTTTCCTCAGCACTTGTCCTTTGGTCCACAGATTTCCAAAATTCTGTGGTGTTTATTGGGATGTTAGCTTCAACATCACACCTTCATGAAGTGATCTTTGCAAGGACTCTTGACTATACCACTAATTGCCTGGCCTTGGTAACTTTCTGGAATTATGGCTTAAGACTCCATCATCCCCTCAACCTTGCACCTTCATGCCTGCAAACCAGTACCATGTAGATGATACTACCCAGTTCTGTTGCCTGATTAGGATGAACACTGAGAGCAGAGTTGTAGCAGCCTCTGTGTGCTGACCACAGGAAAAACCTGGAAACAGTGGCTTTTTCAGGAGCATGGAGCTGCCTCAGTGGTGTTCTCAGATTAGGCTCTAAACTTCTAACTTTATTTATATTTCACAAATTGCAGCTTTTTATGAATGTGTTCTTGTCCTTAGGTCACCTTTCCTATTCTCTCAGTGCACAGCAAGGGGTTTCTCCTTAATAATTGCAACCTCTTTTAACACAGGTCTTGGTTTTAATGTTAAATGTGCTAAAGCCCTTATCCTCAAAAAGCTGCAGATTTTTAAAATATCTTTCTGCTCAATGTGTTCCTCTTTTCTACTATAAGGCTAGGAAAGAGTGGTGAGCTATAAGCATGACACAGCATGAATTCTATCCCTGCAGTGAAATTTCCACCACCAAATGCATCACCCCATCATTTTTAAGACCAGCCCCATTCAAGTTCTCAGGACATAGGAAGAAAACAGTGAGATTTGTTACTAGAATAATACACAAACTTCCTCTTGCCTAGCTCTCAATACAATCCTTGCTCTCAGATTTTCATGACAGCCATTGTTTGCACTGTTCTCAGTTTTCTTACCTTCTAAGGTCTTAACAGAAAGGTTCATTGAGCACTGATTATAAACATTCAAGAGCTTCTCTAGTCCAAATTTTCAAACATTTCTATATTCTACCAGAAAACTAGTTCTAAAACCTTAAGAATCGCATAAGTTTATCAAAACAGCAACTCTACTTCTTGTACAATTTTATTGTTTTTTGCTTTATTTTTATAAATCTGTTTCAGTATATAATACATTTATTTATTTTTATTAAGAAAATTTTTTATTCATTCATTTTACATATATGGGTGCCCTTGTGTTTGGGGCATAAATGTTCAGAATTGAAACTTTATCTTGGTGGATCTTTCTTGTGATGCGTATGTAATGTCTTTCTCAGTCTTTTTGGATTGATTTTAGTTTGAAGTCTATTTTGTTAGACATTATGATAGCTACACCAGCTTGCTTCTTAAGTCAATTTGATTGGAAAGTCTTTTCCCAGCCTTTTACTCTGAGATAGTGTCTGTCTTTGAAGTTAAGGTGTGTTTCTTGAATGCAGCAGAAGGATGGGTCCTGATTTTGTATTTATTCTGTTAACCTGTGTCTTTTTTATAGGTGAATTAAGTCCATTGATATTAAGGGATATTAATGACCAGTGATTGTTAATTCCCATTATCTTTTGGTGGTAGTGTGTGTATATTTCCCTTCTTCGTGGTTTACTGCTGTGGGGTTATCTATTGCCTGTGTTTTTGTGGGTGTATCTGACTTCCTTAGGTTGGAATTTTTCTTCTAGTGCTTTCTGTAGGGCTGGATTTGTGGATAGGTATTGTTTAAATCTGGTTTTGTCTTGGAAAGTCTTATTCACTCTGTCTATTGTGTGATTAAAAGTTTTGCTGGGTATATTAGTCAAGGCTGTCATCCATGGTCTCTTAGTGTCTGCATTATATCTGTCCAGGACCTTCTGGCTTTTAAAGTCTCCACTTGGCCTTTTTCCTTTGCTGCTCTTAATATTCTTTCTTTATTCTGTATGTTTAGTGGTTTAATTATTATGTAGTGAGGGGACTTTTGGCAGGAGGGTGGGGGGGCTCTAGTCTATTTGGTGTTCTATAAGCTTCTTGTATCTTCATAGGTATTTCCTTCTTTAAATTGGGAAAGTTTTCTTCCATGATTTTGCTGAATATATTTTCTGTGCTTTTGAGTTGGTATTCTTCTTCTTCTATCCCTATTATTCTTAGGTTTGGCCTTTTCATGGTGTCCCAGATTCCCTGGACATTTTGTGTTATGACTTTTTTGGCTTTGGTGTTTTCTTTGACTGATGAATCTATTTCCTCTATTGTATCCTCTACACCAGAGATTGTCTCTTCCATCTCTTGTATTCTGTTGGTTATGCTTACATCTGTGTTTCCTGTTCGTTTACTCAGATTTTCTATTTCCAGAATTCCCTCTGTTTGTGTCTTCTTCATTGTTTCTATTTCAATTTTTAGGTCTTGAACTATTTGCTTCACATGTTTAATTGCTTTTTCATGGTTTCCTTGTCTTTCTTTAAGGGATTTATTGATTTCTTCCAATTTTTTGTTTGTCTTTTCCACAATTTCTTTAAGGGAATTTTTTGTTTCCTCTTTAAAGGCCTCTATCATCTTCATAAAGTCGTTTGTAAGGTTGCTTTCTTCTGCTTCTTCTATGTTGTGATGTTCAGGTCTTTCTATTATAGAACCACTAGGTTCTGGTAATGCCATTGCTCTTTATCTTGTTGTATGTATTTTTGCACTGGGATCTTCCCATCTCTTCCTCCAATAGGTGCAAGAGGTGTCTATGTCTAAGTGAGCTGCTCTTGGTCCAATCTGTGCTTGCTGTGTCTGTGTCTCAGGGGGGCACTCTGGGTCCAATCTTAGCTCTTGGTCTAATTGGAGCTGACAGATTCTGTATCTCAGGGAGCTGCTCTTGGTTCAATCTAAGCTGACTGATTCTGTGTCTCAGGGAGCCGCTCTTGGTCTTATTAGGGCTCTTGGTCCAATGAGAGCTGGTGGATTCTGTGTCTCAGGAAGCCACTGGGGTCATAGGGAAATGGGTAGATTCGGGTTTGGGCATGGGTCTTGTAGATTGCAAGGTCTGATGGGGGGTTTTGGTGGGCGAGCCTGTTGCAGGAGTCTTCCCTACTGGTCAGAAACTAGGACAGAGATGGGTGGGGGTTCCTGGGGACTGGCTGTGTCCCAGGACCTAGGTCCTAGAGCTTCTTGTACCATTTTAATCCGTTACTTCTGAAATATTCATTTAAAATGTGTTACATTTGTTTATGCTGTGGAACATTTGTTTAATGATGCAAAGATGTATTGCATTCTTACCTGTTTAAACCACCTGATTGGTTTAATAAAAAGTTGAATGGCCAATAGCAAGGCAGAAGAAAGGATAGGCAGGGCTGGCAGGCAGAGAGAATAAATAAGAGGAGAAATCTGGTAAGAAAAGATTAAGAAGCTAGAAAAGAAGGGGCCAGCCACACAGTCACACAGCCAAACACAGAATAAGAAGTAAAGAAAAGATATACAGAAATAAAGACAAAAGCCCAGAGGCAAAAGATAGACAGGATAATTTAAGAAAAGCTACCTAGAAACAAACAAAGCTAGGCCAGGCATTCATGAGTCATAATAAGCCTCTGTGCATTTATTTGGAAGCTAGGTATCAGGCCCCCAAAAGAGTAAAAGAACAAAGAAAAAACTACAGTTACTTACTTCATTGTTGTAATAAAATGTCTATGAAAAGGTGATTAGAGAAGAAAGGGTTTAATTTCCCCACAGTTTGAGAGTACATTCCATTGTGCTGCCAAAATCATAGCAACATGAGTTTGAAGCAGCTTGTCACATTTCATCCACAATGAAAAACAAAGAGTGATGCTTGTGAGTATTCAGTTTACTTTCTCCTTCTGTCATTCTACTGACATATACCAGGTCATAGGATAATGCCACTCACAGTGAAGATGGGTCTTATCTGCTCAATTTTCCTGATCTAACCATGCTCAGAGGCTAACTTAATCTATATGATCCCTCTCAAGCATAACCAAATTCTGTTTGCTGAGTGATTATTCTAGTTTCAATCCTACTCACACTCAGTATTAACCATCACAACTGAAATACTTCAGAAGATTCTGAAAAATAAGTTAATATGAGTAAATCCCTTAATACAATGCCTAGAATATGGCAAGTGATTGAAGTTTTTCAGAATTATAAGTTTTTCAGTATATGTTGAAAGTTTATTTTATGTACTGAAAGTTAGCTGTCATTAGAATGAAATAATATAGATGGTTTTAGGAAAATGTTCTGATTTAGAACATACAATGAATATTTATTGTATTATTTTATAAAATAGAAATATTAAAGTAGACTCACATTCATTTCACATGAGACTTATTAAAATAGTCAAATTCAGAGATTTACATCCCAGTAGACTACAGAAAGACTGTGCTGGAATAGTTGACATCAATGTTTGACTCATTACTTCAGTGATTCAAAAATATTAAGCTCAAGCTGATTAACCTAAAGTACCTAATTCTAAAGCTAAAAACTTCAATCCATAATTCTCAATGGTTTATGAATATTTTCCAATATAAATTAAACTATAAAGATACAGAAGCATAGATTGGTTCACTATCACATTATGTCTTAATATTTTTAGTGTATTTATGATCTATTAAAAGGATAACTTTTGATGTGGTATAAGTACTTAACTACTAATATTTGAGGTTTTTTTACTGTTAGGAAGATATAATATATTATTTTTAAAAAATGAAGGTTACCATTCACTATTTTCTCTTCTGTTGAAATTGATTGAAGTTGATTTGATTTTTTTGATAATTAAAATAATGTAAAATTTTATGCATTAGGCATTTAAAAAAACTGTTAAATCTATATAATCTATTCTGTGCAATGACAATTTGATAGATATTCAGCATTGCATTTTATGGAAATACTTGTCTACTCTTTATGTTAAAAATAACTTTTGCATAAAAATAATTTAAAGTATTATTGTAAAATCAGAAAAAGGTGAAGATTTTTCCATGACAAACCACTATGACAGCTCTCAAAGATTTGCTTCTGTGTACTTGATATTTCTAGGTTGCTGCTTTATTTTTTAAGTTCATTTTTAATTTTACTACTGACAAGTAAATTGTTATTTTTATCAGTTACATACAAAAGAAGCTAACTTTAACAGAAGTTAAATAGTATAATAATAATCACTATAATATTTTAGTGCTCTTTCTTTTTCTCAGAATAATTTATTCAAGGTTCAGTGGACTGTTCTTTTTATTTCAATACTAATAGCTAAAGGATTACTTCCCTCAGGAAAGCAATAGCAACTGTGAAATATTATCCTGTAATGTATTCTGACTGCAAACATAATATCACCTGTAATATCAGTACAAACGATTATGTTTTTTATTTAAACAATAAAAATGCTTCAAATTTTTCATGAGATCTTCTTCCCTTTAAGGTTATGACCAGCATGTATAGTGTTTTACAAACTGACGTATAATCAAGTTATAAGTGCCCTGTTTTTACACTGTAAGAAATAAATTATATTCCACAGTATATACTATATTCATATTAGAATATATCTATTCACATTAATTTTACATTATTTTAAAGCTTTTGTATGGTTTGTGTCTGTGTACTTATGTGTCTATGTGTAAAATATTTTAAAATTTTCTACAGATAATAAGCACATCAAACATACAGCCTCATTTCTTTCAAACATGACAGATAGGAATTGAACATTTCAAAATATAATTTTTCTATTATGCAGGTAAACAATATTTACTTTCAGATACATAGCCTCCTGAATACAGTTATAAAAAGATCTCTGTTATGAATGATTGGTTATTCATATTTATTTTATATTATTTATGAGATAATAATATAAAATAAATCATTCTACTTTTTTAATGTTAATGTTGAAAAATAAATCCCTAGTGACTCCTACTTACCAATCTCAGATAGGCACTGAACATGTCCAACAATTCCACAATGTATTTTATCAGATCTCTCTCTCTCTCATTCTCTTGGTTTAAGCAGTTGGGGTACTTGAACACATTACTGGAGACAGCGTGGCTTAAGTCCTTACCTCTCAGAGTTCTAGAGGCTAGGAAGAGTAAGAGTAAGATGTGTAGGCACCTTGGAGTTCTTGGGAGGATCTGCTCCCAGCACAATCTCTTCCTGATGTGTTAGCAAATGGGAGCAAGGCAAAGAGAGGGAGGGAGGGAAGGTGGAGGGAGTCAGGGACAAAGAGAGAGACAGACAGACAGATAGAAAGGCAGACACAGAGATGAAGAACAGACTCTCATCAGAAAATCAAATTCTGATAATTTCACTTGTGTCACACTGTTCTTCAGCACAGGAGTTGGAATTTCTCCATTTCCTTTCTTCTTAGAATCTCCTCGAGGAAGAGCACACCAATTGGTTATCCAATACCAAGTGGTCAGTCCTGAAAACAAGTATCATTATATAGACTGAGAAGGCTGCATTTACATATTTAAGTATATAGATAGATATAGATATAGACATAGATATAGATATAGATATATGTGTGTATATTTTTGTGTAAAGAAACAATACATAACAACAATTAAAGAAAGAGAGGCCATACATTTGAAAAATAGGAAAAGGAGTATATAGAGGGGAAATGATGCAACTGTATTATAATTTCAACAACTATAAAATTATTTTTAAAAAGAAATGAATTGTGAACTGTTCCTACAAAATGGCTATACATGCATTCATATATACATACATACATACATATGCAATCTTTTTCTCTCATGTCTTTTAACTACTATCCAAGAACACATCCATAACGCCAACATCTTGACAAATGTAACTGTACTCATTTTCCTTTGATCCCCACCTATGTAATAATTGGCATACCCACGCCCCATGAGAAATATGCTTAACAAACTGACCCACTGCCTCCCTGCACCATGGTTTCCAAGGGCATCTTCTTGTGAGTGGTGTCCTGCCTGGCACATTTGGACACTCTACCCCTGTGCTGCCCTGGCACTGCTCTCTCCAGATGCTCTACAAGCATCATCCCTTGCCTTTTCTTTCCACCTGTCTCCTTTGCATATGCTGCTTCCTCTGAACACTATTTAACATCAGATTTCTACTGGCTTCTAGTTTAAAACTCCCACTCTTTTCACTTTAAAATCTCCATTGTGCTTTTAAATATCTTTTACAGACTTAAGTGTCCATAAAATTTCCCTAAACAACTCTCTAATTTCCTAGAGGTGGCACATCAGCACTGTATGGTACTCTTTTAAAAGACACCCTGTCTAGTACTGACCTCATCCTCAAACCAACAAAAGTATGTGCCAGATGGATAAATACAATCATCCAGCAACTAGTTGTCTTGGTTGAATGTTTTGGCATCTATTTTCAGTCTTCCTTATTCTTCACCATCAAATGGGTTCAAATATCTACCATTTTTACAGCTTAGAAGCTCTATAAATTCCTTAATGCCCATCAGTTTATCTTCAATATTGACCTCAAGTTTCTAACCATTAAATTCTCTTAGACTTCCATTTGAGCCACTTGGTTATCCATTTTGTTTTTAGAATTATTTTGTACAGTTCTTTTTTTAAAAAAATAAAGTGTTATACAAATCATTGAGGATTCATAATAATTTTCTAGGTTGTATCATAACTGTATAAAATACCTTCTTGATTCTCCAGCCACACTATATCCCTATCTGTGTAGTTTAGGTTGATCTAGAACTCACAATCTCCCTGTATATTGAAATTAGAACCAAGCCTCACAATGGTCACCCTAATCTTATTTGTTGCAATTCTTAATGTTAGGTTATCACATATTCATGCATTCTGCTGCTTAAAATGTCCTTAAACAAGGCAATATAGAGCAAGATGAGAGCCAATAGCAAATTAAATGGAGAGAAACTCAAAGCAATTTCACTAAAATCAGGAAAAAGACAAGATACTCTCCCCACATTTATTCAACATAGTGCTTGAAGTTTTAACTAGAGCAATAAGACAACTAAAGGAGATCAAGTGGATACAAATAGGAAAGGAAGAAGTCAAAGTATCACCATTTGCAGATGATATGATATTATACATGAGCAGCTCCAAAATTCTCCCAGGAAACTACTGCAGCTGATGAATAACTTCAGCAAAGTGGCTGGATACAAAATTAACTCAGAAGAATCAGTAACCCTCATATATAAAAGTGACAAACAGGCTCAGAAAGAAGTCAGTGAAACAATACCCTTCACAGTAGCCACAAATAATATAAAATATCTTGGAGCAACTCTAACCAAACAAGTGAAAGACCTGTATGACAAGAACTTCCAGTCTTTGAAGACAGAAATTGAAGAAGATATTGGAAGGTGGAACTGTCTTCCATGCTCATGAATCAGTAGAATTAACATAGTAAAAATGGCCATCCTACCAAAATCAATCTACAGATCAATATAATCCCCATTAAAATCCCAACACAATTCTTTACAGACCTCGAAAAAACAATACTCAACTTCATATGGAAAAGCAAAAAAACAAGGACAGCTAAAACAATCCTGTACAATAAAAGAACTTCTAGAGGTATCACTATTCCTGCTTTCAAGTTGCACTACAGAGAAATAGTAATAAAAACCTCATGGTATTGGCATAAAATCAGACAGTTGAATCAATGGAATCAAATTGAAGACCCAAAAGTAAAACCACACACCTATGGACACTTGATTTTTGACAAGAATCCGCAATTATACAATGGGAAAAAAGAAAGCATCTGTAATGAATGGTACTGGTCTAACTGGATGTCAACATGTTGAAGAATGCAAATACATTCATATCTATCACCCTGCACATAACTCAAGTCCAAGTGGATCAAAGACCTCAACATAAAACCAGATACATTGATCCTGATAGAAGAGAAAGTGGGGAATAGCCTTGAATGCATTGGCACAGAAGACAACTTCCTGAACAGAACACCAGTTGTGCTGGTCCTAAGATGGATAACTAACAAATGGGACTTCATGAAACTGAAAAGGTTCTGTACAGCAAAGGGCATTGTCAAAGGGACAAAACAGTAGCCCTTGGAATAGGGAAAGATCTTTCCCTAATCCACATCTGACAGAGAACTAAACATGACTGGCAAAAAGAAAAAAAAGTCAATGAAATGATTCCTAATGATATTCTACTATACTCATAGGTCATTGCCTAATCCAACTATCATCAGAGTGGCTTTACCTAGCAACTGATGTAAACAGATGCAGAGACCCACAACCAAACATAAGGCAGAGCTTGGGGAATCCTGCAGAACATGGCAGAAAAGGATTGTAGGAGTCAGAGGGGTCAAGAACATCAAAAGAAAACCCACAGAACTAAGTAACCTGGGCTCATAAGTGGAGGTGGGACTTTCGTGTCCCATAAGCTCCCAAATAACTGACATGGAGGTTTAATATTAATTATAAATACTCAGCCAATAGCTCAGGCTTGTTACTAGCTATCTCTTGCATTTAAATTAGCCCATATTTCTTTTCTACCCTCTCCCACATGGCTTGGTACCTTTTCTCAGTTTGTCATGCCCATCTTGTTTCTCTGTGCATCTGCTGGTGACTCCAGACTCTGCACTTCCTCTTCCCAGCATTCTCTCTTTGTTAAGCTGTCTCACCCAATTTCTTCCTGCCCAGCCATTAGCCAATCAGCTTTTTATTAACAATAAGAGCAATACATATTAACAGTGTACAAAGATTGTTCCACAGTACATAGAGGATCACAGAGACTGAAAGGACAACCAGGTACCCTACATGGAACAGACGTAAGCCCTCTGCATATGTGTTACAATTGTGTAACTTGGTCTTCTTGTGAGACTCCTAGTAGTGGAAGCAGGGGCTATCTCTGAGTCTCATGCCTGATTTTGGGGCCTGTTCCTTCTACCAGGTTGCTTCATCCAGCCTTAATAGGAGAGGAGGTGCCTAGTCTCACTAAAACTTAATACAGCATGGCTGGCTAATATCCATGGAAGGCATTCCTCATCTGAAAGAAAAACAGAGAAGCAGGAGCAGATGGGAGGAAGTGGTAGGAGGACTTGGGAGGAGAGGATGTAGAGTAAACTTTGGTTGGGATTTAAGAACAAACAAACAAACATATAAAAGTAAGCAGGTCTATGATTCTGGAATGTGTTTCTGAATAGTTGTGCTGACTTTCTCATTTGCCAACTTCAAATTTTCCCTTCTAGTACTACCTTTGTTGTGGCTGTTCAAAGCCACACTGACTCACTTCTGGACTGCAGCTCACCTTTCCACTTTGCTATTTTCTTGCTTAGCTCTCTTTATTTCACCGCCTGTATATCTGCTCATATCTCTGTTTCTCACTTCCTACTAGAATGTGTGCCTAGAGAGAGTGGTGCTTTATATCTGTTTGGACTGCTCTATGTTCTATAAACAGTGCTTGAAAATCAATAGGTATTAAGTAAATTACTGATTTAGAAATGCAATTTATATTTTTGGTTGTGAGTCTAGCCTTTAATGGCTGAACCATAAAGAATAAATAAAGAAAAGATAAAAAGAAAATGCAATTTATTGTATGGAAATTATGTACTCATTTTTATAATGCATGTAACAAAAGCAATTAGACAGGAAAATCTTAAATTGTTGGCAGCTAAGGGATTCATGTAGAACAAAAGGAGATGAATTTTAAGATTGCTGTAAAGAAAACTTGAAATATGCATGCCTCCATAATTTGAGAGTTTTAAATATTGGTCAAAACACTCCAGACTTTCCTTTTTAATAGGAATAACAATAAATAGGAGGTGAAGGTCTAGGTGAATTGTCATTTGGAACCAGGATTCTCTGTATTCATTCCAGTTTTCTCTGTAAAGTAAGAACAGGGTCTAGGTGATTGTTTAGTGCAAGCTTTAGAGAGTACCAGCAATAGTTACAATAATAAGTGGGAGGGAAATATGTGATCAAAATATATTGTAGGAAAATGTATTTAAATAAAAAGGGAACCATGATAACAGTAAGAAGGTTAGAAAAGAATAGGAACTGTAGCAGGAATCTTAAAAGTTCTTATTAATAAAGAACAAACTTGAGCCAGGTATTGGGGTGAACTGGAAGATCAGAGAGACAGAAGGAGCCACAGCTACCTCACCTTGCCAGTTCCCCAGCTGGTCCTGTTTCCTCAGACTGGATGCCCCTGAGTCCTCATCCAGAATGAATCTCAGCTGAACTGCTACTCAAAAGCCTGAATGCTTAACCAGCCAAATGCTTCTAGTTTCTGGTCTCCATGCCTTATATATCTTTCTGTTTTTGCCATTACTCCCTGGGATTAAAGGCTGGCTTTCTGGGATTAAAGGCATGAGTCACCATGCTTGGCTGTATCCTTGAACAGATGGATTTCTGCCTCTGGAATGCTAGGATTAAAGGCGTGTGCTACCACTGCCTATCCTTTATGTTTAATATTGTGGTTGTTCTGTCTCTGACCCCAGATAAGTTTATTAGCATACACAATATTTTGGGGAACATAATACCACCACAAAGAACCCATAAGGGAGGAAGAGTACTGAAAGTGCTAATCAAAGGTTCTAGCTGCATAGATAAATAGAGAAACGAATGAAGTCACATGTGAAATAAAGAGGATCAGTATTGGTATTAGTAGGGACTCTAAGAAATCAGACAACTGGCATTTAGAATTGTATCGTTGAATTACAGATAATAGGTAAAATCAAAGGTATGTTTGACATTTTAATTTCACATGTGGAGCAATGTTGTTCCTGGTCAGTGGGCAGAGATACCACAGAAAATGAATTTTTCAGATATAAACAGTACTTCAGTAAGTGGTTGTTGTATAACATTTATTTAATGCATATCATGCTAGGAACTGTTTCAAGTATATGATAGTTCCAATGAAACAATTTTTCTAGATTTAT
>CABHPR010147035.1:0-14007 GCA_902168415.1 Peromyscus melanophrys
GCCTCATCTCCCATAGTCAACCCTTTCAGAAAATACATCATGGACAAACCCAGAGATGGGCTTTACCAACTCTTAAGTGTTTCTCATCCCAATCAAGTCGGTAACCAAAATTAACCATCACCAGTCTCATTCCCAGAGGGTACCTGGGAAATAGGATATTTAGAAGAATTTAGCTAACAGTGAGATTTCAGATGTAAGGAAATGGATGGGTCTTCCTAAGAGTGCTAAGATTTTATGTACAAGGGTCAGTTTATCTCTGTTCTCAGGGTTAGGACTATGGGCAAGATGGGAAACTCTAATGGGGATGACTGAGTCAAGGTGTTTATAGCTCTCATCATCTGGGAATAGGAGAGCAATCCATTGAACTATCCAATCAGAATGAACTAGTAACTGGAAGTCAAATCAGAGACCCAGACAGGAACCAGTTAAAAATTGAGCTTAAGACCTGAAACCCAAATATCAGCAGGATTTGAAGCACTCAGGAATTCAAATGCTCAGTAACAAAGAATCCCTGAAATGAAGGCAACCTTTTGCCTCATCATGTGTATCTGCATATCCAATAGAGGCCTGCACCCATTCTGGGGTCACAGGTAGAGATAAGTGAGAGCTTCTGGCATGTCAAACCAACAAATAAGGTGCTGGTGACCTAGTGTTCTCTCTTGACCTAGGCAAAGGTAACATGTTACAATGTAACATGAAGACACTTGTTAGAACGACTGATTTGAGGCATTGAGCTTTTTTGTTTGGTTGGTTTTGAGACAGGGTTTCTCTGTGTTGTCCTGGAACTTACTTTGTAGATCAGGCTGGCCTCAAACTCAGAGAGACGGGCCTACTTCTGCCTCCCAAGAGCTGGGATAAAGGAATGTGCCACCGCCACCACCCGGCCAGTATTGAGCATTTTGAACATATTGTTTTGTTTTGTTTTGTTTTGTTTTTCGAGACAGGGTTTCTCTGTGTAGCTTTGGCCCCTTTCCTGGAACTCACTCTGTAGCCCAGGCTGACCTTGAACTCACAGAGATCCTCCTGCCTCTGCCTCCTGAGTGCTGGGATTAAAGGCGTGCACCACTACCGCCCAGCGAACATATCTCTTGAGTCTCTGGTGTCCAAGCTTCTGGATGTTATAATTCTTTGAAATTACTCATCGACCAAAAATATCAGGCTTGGATGCCATGTCTCAGTTTTCAGGACATGTATGTGAAGAGGTAGCTTACTTGATTAATACCCCTTTATGGCCATGGGCCTGTTAAATGGCAAGGGACCCTTCAGAGTTATCTCTGGATGATTCTAGGGTAATTTGTTGTTTCCTTTGAGCTCCTCAGGCTGGTACTTAGAAGTATCAGGAACATACTGGCAAGGATGGGTGGAGTCCATCCCAAACTTTGCTGTCTTTGGCTACCTCACTGGGTCTGCCCTTTGTAACTTACTCTCTGTCTCATGCTTTCTCAGCCTTGACACCTTAATTTTGAGTTCAGTCATTCTTTGTTATATGTAGTAATGCTTAGCATTATAGGGTGTTAGTTACCCACTAGAGGCCAGTAGCATACTCACAGCTCTGACAACCCCAATTTACCACCCCAATTGAAAACCACCATTCTATCCAAGTAGGAAGGCCACACAGTAAACTGGGCATGTGTTTAAACAGAGTCCTGGCTCTGTCCTGGGCTGGCTGTGCTCAGACATTTGTGCTATTTTTTTTTTTATATAACCCTGAACTATTTCCTGCTAAATGTTACTAACTTCCCTGAGGCCCAATTTCCCCACTCACAGCGAAAAAGAAAATAAGAGTCCCAGAGCCTGTGAAAAGATTGTAGTGCTTGGCACCTGCCCATTCCAGTACCTGTGGGTTATTATTAATCCTTGTCCCCTAGAGCTCTACACTTACTGTGAAGGTGACTACAAACTGCCCTTTAACTAGCTTATAAAATACTTTGCAAGTCGACCTTGCCACGCTAGCTTTATTTCTCTACTCCAAACTTGACACTCCAGTACTGTTGACCGCTTGCAATTGCAGGGGAACGGCCAATTTTTTTATGGCTCCTGTGGTCTCTGAATGTATTATGTTGTTCCTTCATCTGGAACTCTCTTCCTGTCCCCTGACTAACTCTTCCACACCCTCTAGGTCTCAGATTGGACATCATCAGGTCCAGGACGGTTTTCCCTCCCCAGGTCGGGACCGAAGGACCACTTTGGCAGTCCCCGGTGTCTGCACTTCCCGTCATCATGTGCGGTCATTGCCTGGTTATGTCTGAATCACTCACCCTACGAATTTTGATCTGTGAGGTAAAGGATGCGATCTTGCACAATATCGAGTGTCCAAAACTAAACACAGTGTCGGACATCCATCAGAGACTACATAATATTTGTCAGATACATGCTGGACTTTCCAAATTGTTTTAGCACTAATATGGAAAGAGACTTTTCCTCTTGCCCCTGTGGATAGCCATATACTAGCCTTTCCATTTGAACAGAGAGATAGTACTTGCAAGTATAGCATTTCACTTATCAAACAGTCTATAGAGTGAGCTTTTCCCCACTCCTCAACTACTTGGCTTCTCTTCTGAAGGCAACTCTGCTCCCTGTTCTCACTCATACAACTTTCTAGAAATGATCCAACTGCCCGTTTTTAACTTTTTTTATTTTTTAACTTTTACTTCTTGGCACAGGTTGAGGACCACTGCCCTAGGGAGGCTGTGGTCTGCCAATGCTCACCCTATCCTTCACTACCTTGAGAAATCAAAAAGGAAGGCAGACCCAGCTTCAGGCCCCCTCCGCCCTCTTCACTAAGAGGAAGGAACTTCAGCGCTTAGTCATTTCCCACTGGGTTGGGCTCTACCTGGGAGTCTTAGTCAGCACACAGGTGCCCAGGAGGGAGAGGTGCTACCTAAATGACACATTGCTTGTCCAGGAAGGAGATGAAGCCCTGGGGGTAAGATGTTGGGGGTTCCAGGGACCATTCCAAGGCATGCCACATGGATTTTGGAGTCCCAGGCCAAGAAGTAAAACCTCAGAATAGAAAAAAAAAAAAAAAAAAAAAAAGAGTCCAAGTTTCCTTTTCCTTTCTTCCTCCTTCCCTTTCTTCCCTTCCTGGAGAACCAGAGACCTCTTAGTTTGCATCTCCCAGTACCTCAGTGAACTAATTTACTCAATTACCCTAAGGGGACTTGAGTAAAATCTGCTAGTTCTGGACTATTAGATACACGTTGCTTCTCATCTTCTCTTTCTTAGCTGAGAATCAAGTCTAGGGCGTAAGCAGCACCATTGAGAGTGCTGAATCTCACTCAGGGCAGTGTCAACTGTTGACCAAACCTTTCAGCTATGCCAGGGACTTCCTGGAGCTGGCCGGAACAGCCCAACCCTGGGATGAGCTGGACTTTAAGCTGAGGATTTCCCTTCTGCTTGACCTTCATGACCCTCCCAGCAACCATTTTCACTTCTGTTGATCTGTACTAACTGTGATAGGCTGAATAATGTCCCCTCAAAGATGTCTGTGTCCTAAGCCCTGAACCATACGAACACATTGCATTGCACTGCAAACGAGACTTCACAATACTAAAAGTACTAGGAGGGGGCATTATTCCAGGTTATCCAAGTGAACCCAATGCAATCACCAGTGTCCTTCTAAGAGGAAAACAGCAGGACTACAACAGATGAAGAGGGTGTCAATAAAATCAGAGATTAAAGTAAGATGAGCCAGGGATACAGGCAGCCTCTGGAAGCCAGCAAAAGCAAAGAAACTGATTCTTCCTAACCCCTTTCTTCAACTCTTTTGACACATTTTTGACTATTAACCTTAGAACTATAAAGCAACACATCTGTGTGTTTTTAAAGCAGTGAGCTTAGGGTATGGATTTCTTTGAGAGCATCAGTCAGCCTACCATAGCAAAAATGTGAAATCAATGTGGATATTGGTATCAGGAGTAGGGTGTTAATGCAAAAATACCTTTAAAAAAAAACAGGAGCTGGAGAGATGGTTCAGCAGTTAAGAGCACTGACTGCTCTTCCAGAGGACCGAGGTTCAATTCCCAGCACGCACATAGCAACTCACAACTGTCTGTAACTCCAGGACCCAACACCTTCACACAGACATACATGCAGGCAAGACACCAACGCACACAAAATAAAAATAAATAAATTTTAAAATAAGTAAAAAAGCAAATAGGAGGTCTGGAGAGATGGCTCGGTGGCTAAGATGGCTCATCAGTTGGCCGTTCTTCCAAAGGACCCTGGTTCAATTCCCAGCATGCACCTGGCAGCTCACAACTGTCTGTAATCCAGTTCCAGGAGACCTGGCACCCTCACACAGACATCTAAGCAGGCAGGACTCAGTTCCAAGCACTCACCCTGGACAGCTTACAACAACCTATAACACTGGTTCTAAGGGATCCAATGCCCTCCTTCTAACCTCTAAGGACTAAATAAATAAATAAATAAATAAATAAATCTCTTTAAAAAAAAACTAAATAGCAGTATACACAATAAATGGGGAGTGTTTAAGGGGTAGAATACAAAAGCACTTGCAAGGTGTTAAAAATTCTACTGTGAGAAATTGAGAAGAAGTGATTACAGAGGAGAAAACTCTATCACTTGGAACTATTAAAATTATTATCACCACTGTTATTATTGTCTCTCTTTGTGTATGAGAGAAGGACAGGATGTATGGAGTCAGAGAGGGCAGCACTTGGGACTCAGTGTCTCTTGTGTTTCTTCAACTGTGCTGCTTATACTAGCTTCCAGGAGGTTACTGTACCTCTGCCTCCTGCCTCACTCTCACTGGGATTATAGAAGTACACTGCCACCACCATATGCAGCTTTTTATGTGGGTTGCACGGGTCAAACTCAGATTACTTGGGTTTTGTTGCAAGTACTTTTACTCTTTGAGCCAGCACACACACACACACACACACACACACACACACACACACACACACACACACTTTTTTGGTTTGTTGTTATTTGAAACAGTCTCAATGTAGCCCAGACTAGCCTCAAACTAGATATGTAGCCAAGGATGACCTCAAACTTCTGATCCTCCTGCCTCTACCCCTAGAATACTGGGATTATAGGCATGTACCACCTGATAAAGTTTATGCAGTGCTGGGGATCAAATCCTTCATTCGGGCTAGACAAGCATTCTACCAACTTAGATACATCCTCATTCCAAGAAACTTATACTGTCTTGGGCAATATCCAAACCATGACAAACAGAATGTGAGTACAAGTAGGGACATTAAAAGCGGTTCTGGTTAGGGCTTATAAGAAAACGAGAAACGGTTTACTGGAAGCTGTAACAGGGGGATAAAGAATCCCGTTAAAGAGCTGAATTGTGTCCTACAGTTATATGGAAAATACAAGTTATAAGTGATGAGGAAGAGATGGTGGGGGCGGCAAGCTAAGATGTGTTGGATAGTTTTGGTTAGTATCTTAGAAGAATCATAGGGCCAGTGTGTTTAATCAAATAAAGGGATCTTTGAAAAGATGAGGGAGGCCCTGTCTAATGGACCTCCTCAGTCATCTCAACAATGGGACTTTTTTTTTTTTTTTTTTTTTTTTGGAAATCCATGATGATGTCTCTTATCTAATGAAGTTAATGCATTTGTCATATGAATGATCTATAATATTTGTTTGAACATTATCCCTGTATCTATTATGCTGCCTTTAAATTCAGGAGCCTCCTGCATAAACCTCCTGAGTGATGGATTACAGGCATGCCTCACCACTCCCAATCTCATAAGATTCTTTTTTGTTGATTCTTTGGGAATTTTACATCATACACCCCCAAATCACACTCATTTCCTAGTCTTTCCATGCCTGCATCCAACCCTTATGACCCCCCCCAAAAAAATCAAAATAAAAAAAACTAAGTCTAATTTGTGTTATCGACAGACTCACTGGCGCATGGTCAAACTCTCAGTGGCCTGCCTTTTAAGTAGAAGTGAGTCGCACCCCTCCTGCACTCCCACCGGAAGTAGTCATCAATTGTGGAGAGCTAGCTCCAGCATCTTGACCACACTTAAGAGCTCTCTTAGGTGGCTTCCTGTTTAGGCTGTTACGTTTTTGAGGGGGAGGCGGGGGTGGTGGAGGTTGTCACAAAAGTCTTCCGTGTCCCTCTTCCTCAGCTGTGCTCTGAGTCATCAATATTACTGCAAAAGTAGCTTCCTTGCTCTTTATAATCACCGGAAGCACGGACCATGGGCTTTCACGTGTTTTCTGCTCCCAGCACAGACCACGAACCCGGCCCCCAGCTGCAGTAGGACCACCGACCTAGACAAGGCCCTCAGAGACAGCCCAGCCACGGCTGCCAAACTGGCCCCAGATGGCCGCGCAGGCCACTCACACCAATATGGCCCGCAGGGCAGCACAGTCCACGGACATCAGCATGGCTTCAGGCGGCAGCCCAGACCATGGGCTTTCGGTGGTAACAGGCCATCAGGCTGCCGCAGGACCTCGGCCCCAGACACGGCCCTTGGCAGCAGTACAGATCTGGATATCACCAGGGGCTCAGATGGCAGTGCAGGCCACTCACGTCAGCCTGGTCCTCGCGGCTGTCACGTCTCCAGGTCTGCCTCGGTCCACAACGCACACACCGCTCCCCTCCTCTCCCTTCTCACCACCACATACTTGCTCATCGTAGTGGTGGGTGGGCGACACGCTGGCCTGCGTGCCTGCTGCCCGCCCCCACTGCAAGGCAACCTTCTCATAAGAGCCTTAAGAATCTAATGTCTATGTAACAAGTTCCAGAACAACCCACTGTATGTCTAATGTCAGCAGAGACACCAGCAGCTTGGACGAAAAGGAACAAAAGAAGAATGTTTCCCAGCATTTGGGAAGAGGTTCATTGGAGCCAAGCCTGGGAAAGATAGCAAGACCTTTTCCAAAAAAAAAAAAAGCCGGGGGGTTGGGGAGAAAGAAAGGCTGTTGGATTCCTGTTGGCAGCAGGACACAGTCTGTAAACTTACTCTGCACAATGGTTGCTGTGGCGCTCACTGTGCTCTCGGCTACTCCAAGGCTGAGACAAGCTCTAGCTTGAGACCCAGAGCTTCTCACTTCCGACCTTGCGAACTAAAGGAGATTTTCCAGGTGGATTTGTAAATTCTTAGGACTGGTGGCTTCTTTTTACCTCCATTTTATCCTTTTTTGAATGGGAATGTCTGATACTACCCTATATCTGTTCCTGAGAGCAGATGTTTTTTCTTGAGTTTCACTGGTTTACTTGTAGAAAGGAAGTATGCCTTAGAATGGGTTATGCCCAATCATCTCACCCACATCTTAGATGATTTATATCATGAAATGATGAGATCTAAATGAGAATTTTGGACTTGAATCGATGTCACGGGTGAGCATTAAGAGGATGTGGGGATGGGGCAAACATATTATAACAAGAGACAAGTGTGAATCTTTGGAGGTTAAAGGGCAAAGTGTGGTATGCCCCCCCAATACTGTCTATCCTGGTGGTTTTCAACGTGTGGGTCTTGACCCCTTTGGGTTGAACGACCCTTTCACAGGGGTTGCCAAAACCATTGGAAAACACTGGTAGATATATTATGATTTATAACAGTATGAAGTAGCAACGAAAATAATTTTACGGTTGGGGATCACCACAACATGAGGAACTGCCTTAAAGGGTTGCAGCGTTAGGGAGGTTGAGACCATTAGGAGGTTTATTTCCCTGGAATTTGTGACTATGTTCATTTATGCGCTAAAGGGAACTAAAAGATGTGATTAAGCTTTTTCTTCCTTTTTTCTCTTTCATGTTTATTTATATGTCGTGTGTGTGCGTTCACATGTGTGAGAGAGAGAGTTTACAAGTGTGTGGGTGCAAATGTGTATGTGAGTGTGCATGCACGAGTATTCATGCCTGTAGAGGCCCAAAGTCTTGCTCGATTGCCTTCCACCTTTTTCATGAGGGCAGGATCTCTCCGTCGACCCGAGAGTTCACCTGTACGTCTATTCCGGCTAGTCATTTTGCTCTGGTGAATCCATGTCTCAACCTTCCGAGCTCTGGAATTCCATACATGCAGGCTACCACACCCATCTGGCATTTACGGGGATTCTAGGGATATAAACTCCAATCCTCACATTTAAGGACAAGCACTGTAACCACAAAGTCGTCTCCCCAAACCCAAGGACTTAAGGCTAGAGGTATTATTTTAGAAATCTGAGTGAAGCCAGTGTAGTTACAACGCATGCGTGGACCGTTGTAAAGAGGAATGAAAACAAGGTGTGGTGGCCAATGCCCATAACCTCAGGACGCAAGAGGAAGATACAGAGTCCTGCGCTACTCTGGCTACATCAGAGCTACATGGTGAGACCCTGTCTCAAAAAAAAAAAAAAAAAAAAAGAGAGATAGAGAGAGAGAGGAGTGAAAAGTCAGAGTGAGAGAGTGAGAAAGCTGTAACAACAGAGGCAAAGATCAGTGATGCTGGGTCATGAGCCAAGAAATTAGACCTACTTCTAGAAGCTGGAAAAGGGAAATGAAATTGATTCTCCCCCAAGAACTCCTGGAAGGAACCCAACACCATTGTCCAGTAAAAATTTTTGACCTTGAGAATTATAAAACAAGACATTTGAGTTATTTGAAGTCACTGATTTTATAGTGATGTGTCACAGTAGCAAAATAAAATTAATATACTTTGGGGGGTGGTTCCAGACAGGGTTTTCTCTGTGTAGCCCTGACTGTCCTGGAACTCACTCTGTAGCCCAGGCTGGCCTTAAACTCACAGAGATTTGCCTGCCTCTGCCTCCTGAGTGCTGGGATTAAAGGCATGCGCCACCACAGCCTGGCCTAAAAACCTCTTCCCTTCCTTTATTAAGCACCATACCATACTCACACCTGAGATCTTTTCCACTTTTATTTAATGTTTAGGGGTTTTGATTTAAGATTTATTTCTATTTTTTAATTATGTGTAAGTCAGGGTGTGGGTTTGTGCACATATGAGTGCCGGTGCCTGTGGAATCCAGAAGAGGTGTCAGATTCCCTGGAGCTGGAGTTACAGGCAGTTGTGAGCCTCAAAACGTGGGCTCTGGGAGCTGAACTTGGGACTTCTGTTAGAGAAGTACATGCCCTTAACTGCTGGCCCGTCTCTCCAGCCCCAGTGTTTAGGTTTTCAAGAGTTTATCTATTGTTTGTAGTTTGTGGGAGCAGGTAGTGTGAATTCATGGAGGTTGGAAGACAGCTTGTGAGAGTCAGTTCTCTCTTTCCACCACGTGTGCCCCAGGGATTAAACAGGTAATCAAGCTCAGATTGGTTGCCTTTTACCCACTGAACCACCTCACTGACCCCCTCCCACCTTTGTCTCTTTCCCGGACTTCCAAAAAGAGACTCTGTAGCTAGCTAGCCTCTCCCACAAACCTCCATCAATCGTTTCCTTGGTGTTCTTTTACCGACTCCTGTTCCCAATGCTACTCACACCTGTCTCTCCCTTTAGTTGATGATTCTAAACCCTATACATTAAAATCACATGGCAGAAATTTTGAAAAATGTTCAAGCTCCAGCTCATACCTAATTAAGTTAGACTTTCTTGAGATGTAGCTTAATTTAGGTGATGTTTAAAAGCTCCCACAGTGAGTCTTTTTTGTTTTGTGTTTTTTGATGAGACGTAGTTTACCATTTACCTCAAGCTGGCTTTAAACTCATGGTCCTCCAGTTTTAGCCTGAGTGCTGGGATCAAAGGTGTGTGCCTTCGTACCCAGCTTCCTCTTCCTCTGGTAATTATCCTCCTCCTCTTCCTGCTCCTCCTCCTCCTCCTTTTTCTTCTCCTTTTCCCACCTCCTTCTCCCCCTATTCTTCTTTAGATTTGTTTATTTTATGTGTTTTTTACTGGAATGTATGTCTATATCAAATGCATGCCCTGTGGAGGTCAAAAGAGGGCATTGGATCCCTTAGAAATGGTTATAGCTGATCGTGAGCTGCCATGTGGGTGCTGAGAATGGAACCCAGGTCCTCTGCCAGAGCAGCAAGAGCTCTTAACCACTGAGCCATTTCTACAGCCCCCTCTAGCAATTCTAATGTGCATCCAACATTGAGAACACGTACCAACCTGTTGCTCTGTGGTTATCTGACATTAACATGACAGAGGTTCATCTAGACTACTCTGAACAGAGATGTCCAGGATTCAGGTCCAAGAGTCTAATTCAGTACAAGTGATGCAGGCTCAGGCTCCTGCTCTTCCAACACACTCCCCAGAGATTCAAATCAGTTGACATATGGAACACTGAGAGACATTTCCACAGCCCTTCCGTCTGATCCCCCATACTACCACATTTTATTCTCAACTCTTTTTTTTGTTTGTTTGTTTTTGTTTTGTTTTTCAAGACAAGGTTTCTCTGTGTAACAGCCCTGGCTGTCCTGGACCTCGCTTTGTAGACCAGGCTGGCCTCAAACTCACAGAGATCTGCCTGCTTCTGCCTCCCGAGTGCTGGGATTAAAGGCATGTACCACCACACCTGGCTATTATTCTCAACTTTTTATGAATATCTAAATTACCTAGGAAAGTTAACTAAAAATATGGTTTCCCAGATACCAATCCAGTTTTTTTAATTTTTAAGATTTTTATGTGTATGGGTATTTTGCTTGCATATATGTCCGTGCACCATGTGTGTACAGTGCCCAAAAAGACCAGGAAAGGCTGTTGGGTCCCTGAAACTGGAGTTACAGATGGCTGTTAGCCATGTAGATGCTGGGATTTGAACCTGGCTCCTTTTGGAGGAGGCGTCAGTGTTCTTAACCACTGTGCCATCTCTGTAGCCCACTAGTCCAGTTTTTTTTTAAATAAATACATTTTTTATTAAATTTATTCATTTAATTTACATCCCAACCACAATTTCCCTCCTTTCCCCACCCCCCACCCCCCCACTCCTCTTCTGTTTCTGTTCAGAAAGGGGCAGGTCTCCCATGGGTGTCAACAAATCAGGGCACATCAAGTTAAGGTAGGACTAAGCCCCTCCCCTGCTAGGGGTCCCACAAGTAGACCAAGCTACACAACTGTCACGCTTATGTAGAGGGCCTAGGTCGGTCCCATATAGGTTCCCTAGCTGTCGGTCCAGAGTCTGTGAGCTCCCATGAGCCCAGGTTAGTTGTTTCTGTGGGTTCCCTTATGATGACTTTGACCAGGATCCTTCCTCCCTCTCTTCCCCAGGATTCCCTGAGCTCAGCCCAGTGCTTGGCTGTGGGTCTCTGCATCTGTTTCCATCAGTCACTGGATGAAGGCTCTCTGATGACAATTGGGATAGTCACCAATCTGATTACAGGAGATGACCAGTTCAGTGTTTTAAAAACCGAGTTATATTTAACAAGCTTCCCAGGTGATACATCAATGCTCAGCTTTTTTTAGTAAGATCACGTGAGCTTGCTAAGTGGTTGGGATGCATACCAACGTCTGAGAATTAATGTCTAGAATAGTGGTTCTCAAACTTGACAGTGAGACAAAATTTCACTCAGGGTTGTTAAACTGTTGGATTGCTGGACCCCACCTTTAGAGTTTATAGCTTAAGAGATTTATGGTGGGTCTGAGACTTGTGCTGCTAAGTGCCAGGTGAGACAAAACTTCCTGATTTGAGGATCATATTTGAAGAACTGATGCTTTATTTTTTTTATTTTTGTTTATTTATTTAGTGTGTGGGAGGGTCTCACTATGTAGCCCTGGCTAGCCTGTGACTCTCTACGTAGACCGGAGAACTTATAGAAATCCACCTGCCTCTGCTTCTTGAATCCTGGGATTAAAGGGATGCACCACCACACTTGTCTTTTATTTACTTATTTATTTTTGAACATATCCCATGTAACTTGAGCTGGCCTTGAACTTCATATATCGCCAATGACCTTGAGCTCCTAATCCTCTTGCCTTTTACCTTCAAAGTTCCAAGACTGTAGGCATGCACTACCATGCCTGGCTAGATCTATGCTTTAGATCACCGTTAGTCAAAATGTCTCCATTCCACTGCTTCTCCTGTATTTCTCAGCCGTGAGAGACACCAATGATAAAGAGAAGGCTCAAAGAAGTATTCAAGGTCTTGGCTCAGAGAGACTTTGAGAGAAAGACTTTTGATGCTGTTTCTGTGAGGCATTCTGGGATACTTTTGATAGCTTTCTGGGGCCAGGAATGGCAACGGAGAGCAAGAATGACATGACCAGTAATAGTTGATTCCACATGGCCAGCTCCAGTGGGACTCAAAAACTTAAATCTTTCTAGGTAGAATCTCTTAGTCTTTGATGGTGAAGGATGTGTAGGAATAGGAAACAAGACAAAAATCTGGGGTTAGGGCCAATACTCATCACGGAGACAGTTAAGGAAAAAAAATTTGAGTTGTAGCTGTTATTTATTAAGTGGCACAATGTTATTCATTAAGTGGCACTGTTTACCGTGTGAGAAAAGCCACAAGGTACAACAAAACCCACTATAAGCGTTTATTAAGGGAAGAGAATAGAAGGGGGTGCTTAGGCCTTATGGAAAGATCGTGCAGGAAGAGAAGGGAAGGGTAAGTGGAACCTGCTTTTATAGATTCCCTCCCCTCCCCCACACAAACACATGTGTGCTTATGGGCTTATGCAGCTGTGCCACTCATGCACATAGATTACGTGATCACGCTGCACATGGATTGCGGATTGCATAGGACGTAAGGCCCTGGGATGACTAAGCATCTTGCCAGCTAACGCAGGGTCATGTCGCTGGGGGAGTGGCTAGGAATTCTAACAGTAGCTACAAAGTTCTGCTTTCCCAGCTTATACCTGCTCTAGAAAGAAAGTGTTAAAGGGAACCATGGTGTAAGGGTAAGAAGAGCCTGCTGAGAGACATAATTTCATACAAAGGGGAGGTAAAAATTCTGGGGCAACTGGCAGACTACCGAAAGGAAGGATTTGGAGACTGGGATGAGAAGACACTAGCTACGTAGTCCTCCTAAAAGCTGCGTTTCCATAGCCTGCACGCCAGAATTTGCTTATCTAATAAGTGCACGTGCTCTGCGAAAACACCATAACTTCTCAGTTTTAGGAAATCACAAGGCAACCAAAGCCAACATCTGCTGACTTCTTTATACACACCAGAGACTCATCCACTAATTTCCTGACAGTGCATCTCAGCACAGGAGGTTTTGAAGAATTTCCTGGAGTTAGAACCATAGTCAGAGGGCTGAACAAACCCGGGATATGTCAGAAGCAAGTGTAGACCATATAGGCTTGGATAGCATCAAGGTTCAGTGATCACGGTGATGGGGAAGGTCTCCCATTAGGTGGACAGTCAGAGATCATTAACCATGTGAGCTTTCCTGAGATACTGGTGTCCCCAATTCCACCACCTACTTAGATATTACTTCAGGGAAATCACCTACAGTGAGCCTCGGTTTCTCACTTGAAAAATCTCAAGTCACCTTATCTGTCTAAAGTCAGGATTCTAAACCAAATGATAGTGCTCCTCTTCCAACTCTGAGTCAGCATCATCTGCTGCATCTCCACAAATCTCCTTTATAGGTGCTCTGCCTTCCTCCCCCTCATGCCCCATAGTCGTGATTCACACACTCACAGTTCCCTTGAGGCTAATTGAAATAGTTCCCAAACTGGTTTTGCTGGTTCTTAGTCTCATCTAGGCCCAATAATCATTATCAGCTTTTTCACACTGCTCTTTGATAAGCTCCCTGTCATAATAAAGTCCAAATTCCTTCATGTAGCAGAGAGTCCTCGAGGCCCTATACGTTCATTCCTTCAGCCAAACCTTTCCAGTGCAGCTCAGACCTAGCCACCAAACTGCCTGCCCTTCACTGAGTCCTCCACACTTCCTTCTTCTTCACTTTTGGATGTGATACTCCCTCTGCTCAGGACGCCATCTCTCTTTCCTGGGTTTGTCCTTTAGAGTCCCACTTCAGGTGACCTCCTCCACTTTGTTCTCTGAGCCCCCCACACCCGTCTTGCATGTCTTCCTCAACATTTTCTCTTCAGTTGTTAGTCTGGTTCTCTCACTTGACCTTTAGCTCAGTGAGGCTACAGCAGAGTGCCAGCCTCTTGACCAACCCTCAGTA
>CABHPR010147036.1:0-11481 GCA_902168415.1 Peromyscus melanophrys
CACGTGCTCCCAGCTGATGAGCAAGGCAGTGCTCTGCTTCCTCTCATATACCGTGCTGGAATGTTCCTTCTGGTGATCTGTCCAGTGTGGTCTATTTTATACCCTTTGTACTATAATTCATGATTTTAATATTTAAAATGGGCCCTAAATCTGGTGTTGGGTTCTTACATAAAGAGGCTACAATGTATCTTATAGGCAAAATACCTGTTAAACTCTTTTTTTATCATGAATTAGAATGCTTTTAGCCAGGAATTTATTGTCAGTTGATGAGTAGTATGTAAATTCCTACTACAGGAACACATATAAAACAAGTTATTGATTGGCTAATAAATATGTGAATAGAGATAATTGACTGTTGTTTAGATTTCACAGAGAAGAGAATTCACATATGAGAAATGACTTCAGGAGTGAATTCCGAACAGGTTAGGGAAGGGAGGAACGGATACGAAGGCATCGAATGAAGGTTATATGGCAAACAAGTTACCATTGTGGAGAAACTCCAAAAGACAAACAAAAAACAATGCAGGACACATAGCTTGGAACAGTGCCAACTGAGAGGTGGGGAGGGAAGTTTGGACAATCAGATGAGACTGTACCAGGGCAGAGGAATGGGCTGGAGGAACAGCACTAATGTCTAGAGAGGGAGGGCAGCAGGCAAGGGAAAGCACAGGTGGACAGCATCGGGGCTCATGTTAAAGAAGGAGAAGATGCCACGTGTAGAGATGGATGTATCTCTGCTCACCTATTTTTTTATGCTTTGGAACTACATTTGAAGTCTAGGCTTCCCCATATCAAAACTCTGGCTATCAAAATTTAAGAGTGAGTTTGAGGAAATGGCTCAGTGGTAGAATCTCTACAAGATCACCTCCAAATCTCAAGAACCAAAAGATCTCATGGGCATTTTATTTTTGATGTGTTATTCATAGTCTTGATCCTGCTAAACAAGGGAGGGGACAGGAGATAGATGTGTCCGGGCATGTGATGTGAAGCTGTATCTTATCTGCGGTGATTTCCCCCAATTTTGTTTCTCTTTTGCAATGGGCTTTAATATTTTTTTTACCTTTAAGGGCAGGAAGGTGTCATGTGCAGCATCTCAGCTTCTGTCTTGATCAAGGCCTTTTGTGGTCTATCCTCGACTATCCTCCATGTCAGAAAATTCAAGACATGCAGAAGATGACACTTAGTAGGGGCATTCATATGATTCCATGGGCTCTTCACTGCTCTCCTTGGCCCTCAGTTGAGAACATGCAGAAAATGACTAAGTAAAAGCTTTATCATTCTGTATAACTCTTACTGTTTTCTTTATCCATTTCTGCCTTATCTCTCTTGTTTTCTACTCCCATAATCTCTGGTATGTCTATCTGACTTTTTAAGTCAGCCTGAAGTTGTAATTCTTCTGGCCTACCTTAAGCACTCCAAATCCAACACTCAGTTGTCTGCACTCTTTTTTTTTTTTTTCATATTCCAATTACTTTTTCTTCCTTTTATTTTGCACAGCTAAGGCAGTGTGGTCAGAAAGTTATACCTTATCTGTGTTTCTTTCAGTTCCTACTCTGTTGATAGCAACACACCAGAAGGATGTGGCCCCATGTGTGAAAGACCCTGCTGAGTGAGAACTAAACTCCTACAGTCTGGATGGGGCTCCTGATCTGCCTGCAGGGTGGCAGTTAGGATTTTCTCAGTAGTAAGGTGACATTACTGTGAAAACTTGAGTGGTTTACAAGCAAGAATAAGATATCGACTGCTTTGAAGCCACAGGAGAAAATCCACAGGCATCCTTAAAAGTATTTTCTCTTTCTGTTTTTAAAACTACATCTTATTTTCATGCCTTGTTAATGACCATGCAACCATTTTATTTCACTTTCATTTTCTAAAAATACATCACCATTCTTTACAACCATACTCAATTTTATTCTGAGTTTGCTCATATCTCACCAAAGACATACAGATAAAGAGATTTCTTTATGAGCCAGTTGCTACTGTACTATATTATATGTACATTCTTAATGCACCATCTAGCTCTAGCTTTCCTACTTCTCTGGAATAGCCTATTTGGAAACAAACAAACAAACAAACAAACAAACAAAAAACAACAACAGTGGAAACCCAAAGGAAGAAACAAAAACTGAACACTGCAGCTTTCATGACCAATCCATGCCACCCACGTTCTCCCTGTTCAGAAGCCCTCACATCCATGGCCATACCCACCCACACCCCTTTAGACCCCCAGGCAGCCACCACTGCTGATGGCAGAGCAAGCCTTTAGGATCTCTCAAATAGCTAGGAAAATAAATGTTTCTGTGTAGATAATTTGTGTTCTGATCAGTTTGGGGCTTTAAAAAACATAAATTAATATATGCAATTATTTTGAGGGAGTTTATATTTAGAAATAGTTTTTTTGTAAAGAAATATCTCATCTGTTCTTTAATGAACTATTTCTATCAGTAAATACCTATTTTAATAATTATAATGTTAATTACTTCAGTGTCCCCTTTCATTATCAAGTATTCTGGTTTGATTAGTAATGGCAATTATTCTTAGTGAAACACAAGTTAAAACTCAACTGCAATGCCTGCTTATACGACATCTGTTGCTGAATTTTTTTTGGTGAGTCATTAAATTACTTTATGTCTATATTTGAAAAAGCGATTCAGCCCCTTGTATGGGGGGGAGGGGGGAATAAAATCTTTTGATTGTTACCAGGATTAAGTGAAATTTTTCCTTACACATTCTATTTTTTTGTACTGAATTTAATTCACGTTTCCAGATCCAGCTTTATTAATATAAATTTGGTGCTAAAATGAAAGAAAACCAATCAGTTTAATGGAGAAGACAGGTCTTCATCTGAACGACTTTTCCTTTCTTACAGCATATTTCCTTCTCATACTGCCATTTATTCACATGTGTCTCTTGTTACTTGTTCACTCCAGTTTTTTTTTTCCCTCAGAATCCTACTCTAAGTACTTGAATTTTATGTTCTGTCTCTGCACACTTGGTTGTTCTCTTAGCGTTTCCTCAACACAAAGAAATCCATTCTTACCACAAGGAAACAAAGATGGCTTATTCTGAGGTCAAATATGAGTGACCATGGCCTGGAATGACAAACTTACGTTACCCCAAATTCCATGGAAGCTGTTTCATGAAGCCTTTATAGTAACAGAACAAAGGAAGTCATAAATCAAGCCAGGTGGGGAAATCTCAGCTATGGGCTTCCGAGGCTGTGGACAGCAGTCTTAGCACTTCGACTAGTGGAGAAAAGAGTTTTGTTAATACTGTCCAACAGTTTATATCTGTTTATCAGAATGTGGGCAAGAAATAGCTCTTTTGAGGCTAAAGATAGCCCAAGATATATAGTTAACTGGGTTCTAGACCTGCAACAGCCCAAACCTTCCTTCACAGTCACAAAGTTTTAATCAGTCCATCACCCTTTGCAGCTACAGCCTCTTTTCAGGAATTCTTGTTCACAATATAGTTCAATTTGCATTAGTGCTATTGGCTACATCATTTTTTTTTTACTATGCCTTGTCTGTTCTGGGCTATAATTTCAGAATATTTGACGTGGTTTTGAAGCTCTACCTGACCCCCAAACTGAGACAACTGCATCAGAATTACCGGGAGAAGTAGGAAACCCCAAGCTTCCAACCCACATAGAATTCTTGCAAGTGGATTATAATATTAATATTACATGTGCATTATACAAAGCATGAGTTAAATTTAGCACCTTTGAAAGGAGATTTCTTCTGATATTTTAACAAAAACTATTGATGCACAGAAGGGGAAGCGGGATATAACTGGTCTGGGTCAAGAAACCCCCACAGCAATCCTAAATTTGACCTACTGGTGGTTCAAAGGCTTTGGGCAGCTTTGAAACCGTTTGTCCCTTTAAGGTAAAATGTAAATATTTTTATTTGGAGACACAAAGTGCAGTTAAGAGTAAAGCAGCACATTGAGATAAGCTGAGCTTCAAGATGATAAAATGAAGGTCAAGTGAAGTAATTAGGTTCAAAATTATGAAAACCTTGTCTTATCCATAACCTAATTCTCTTCTCAAACAAAGACTATAGATCGTGTCTCTTTTATACTGAAATCTAGGAGCCCTGGAGTCCAGAAGTAGACAAAACATGATTATTTATTTGTGTCACAAAGATTTATTGAATCTCCAGTAGGCAAAAGCCTATCTGATCAGTGCTGCCCATGCCAGGGGGAACAAGCAAAGAGAGGCGAGAAGGGCTTAACTAGGGATTGGTTTTCTATGTAGGAAAAACAAAGTAAGAAATTAAACAAGAAAAACAATTGAGGGCCATCACCATGCAGATGTTCTGGCACCTAGGACATCCCAAACTCCTCTGATGAATCGGGGCTGACTAAGAAAGTATGTGACCTGGATAAGATATGAGATGAGAATAAAGCAATGGCCTGGCCCTTGCTGGGTGAGAGAAAGCAGCAGGAGGGAAGACAGCAGCTCTGAAAAAAAGAAATGGCTCACCTGAGAAAATATTAGCAGGCTGGGTCTGGTGTGGGAGGAGTCTGTGGTCAGGAGCCCTGGGAGTGGGTAGCAAGAAGTCAGATTGTTAGATGGGCTTTCGCCTTCGTGGGCGTATTGGGCTGTTTGAATTGGGAGGAGAATCTGGAGAACATACCAAGTTCTCCACCAGAGGGCAGAGGCATTTCAGTATCATAGGTGTCTTAGTGGTGATTTGATGTGTATTGAGGAGTCCCTGAAATTTGATAAAAAACTGATATTTAGAGGAAAAAAAAACAATTTGATATTTATTTTAGAGATGGTATATTATTTAAATTTCAAAGCAATTGTGAAATGGGTTTCCTTTTTTCTATACACGAGGAAGCAGGAACAGAAAGCATAGATAATTTGCATAATATTCTAAATATTTTAAAATTATATATATAATATATATATTTATAAAAATAATATTCATAATATTTTAAAATCTGGTGCTGGATTAGTTGCTCATCAGAGACTCTCCTACAAACCTTATCAGTCAACACTTTCATTGTCTCTACATTGCTACCATCTGCAGATCACAGGCTTCCAATCTGCTCCAACAAGACACTTTTGTTTATTTACTTATTTTACATCCCAACCAAAGTTTCCCCCCCTTCTCCTCTTCCCAGTCCCCATTCCCCCTCAATCCTGTCCCATCCACTCCTCCTCTATTGTATCTCTTCAGATACAAGTAGATATCCCATTGGATATCATCCAGCCATAGTAGTTACACTGAGACTAGGCACCTCCTCTTCTATTAAGGCTAGAGGAGGCAATCCAATAGGAGGAAAGGGTCCCCAAAGTAGGCAACAGTCAGAGACATCCCCTGCCCTCACTGTTCCAAGTCTTACAGGAAGACCAAGTTACACAACTGTAACATACATGCAGAGGGCCTAGGTTGGTCTCATGCAGGTTTAGTCTCTGTGAGCCCCTATGAGTCCAGGTTGGTTCTGTGGGTTTTCTTGTGGTGACTTTGACACCACTGGGTCCTATAATCCTTCCCCCTCCTCTTCTGAATGACTCCCTGAGCTCTGCCTAATGGTTGGCTGTGGGTCTTTGTATCTGTTTCCATCAGTTGTTGGGTGAAGCCTCTCTGATAAACATTGGGCTAGGCACCAATCTATGAGCATAGCAGAATATCATTAGGAATCATTTCATTGTCCTCCCCCACCCCCATCCATGTTTGGTTCTGTCCTAGGTCTCTGAGGTATCCTGCCTCTAGGTCCTGGCCTTCAGTGGGGAGCTCCCTCTCACAGTAGGGTCTTCAGCTGTGCCAATCATTAGTGGTTACTCCCACAATTTCTGCATCATATTTACCACAGCACATCTTGTAGATAAGACAAATTGTAAGTTGAAGGGTTGTGGCTGGGTTGGTGTCCCAGTCCTTTCACTGAAGTCTTACTTGGTTACAGGAGATGGCTGGTTTGGACTCTGTATCCCCTATTGCTAGGCATCTTAGCTAGGGTTACCCTAATAGATTCTTGGAAGTTTCCATTGCTTTAAATTTCTAGTTCATTCCAGAGATGCACTCAGATTCCAATTGTCTCTCCTGGTACTGTCTCCATCCATCTTCCCCTGATCTTATCCCTCTTGTTCTAATCCCCATTCACCCTTCCAGGCCCCTCCCCCCATCCACTGTAAATACCCATTCTGTTCCTCCTTCACAATGAGATTCATGTACTCCCCCTTCCCGCTTGAGCCTTCCTTGTTATTTAACTTCTCTGGATCTGTGGGTTGTAAAATTGTTCTTCTTTACTTTATGGCTAATATTCACTTATGAGTGAGCCCATACAAAAATCCCAGGATAGCTAAAGCAATCCTGTACAATAAAAGAACTTCTGGAGGTACCATTATCTCTGCTTTAAAGGCATATTACAGAGCAATATTAATAAAAACCATATGGTATTGACATAAAAACAGACAGGTTGATCAATGAAACCAAATTTAAGACCCTGACATGAATCCACACACCTATGAACACCTGATTTTTGACAAAGAAGCCAAATTTATACAACAGAATAAAAGCATCTTCATCAAATGGTGCTGGTCTAACTGGATGTCTGCATGTAGAAGAATGCAAATAGATCTATATCTATTACCCTGCACAAAACTCAAGTCCAAGTGGATTGAAGACCTCAACATATGTTGTAGAATAATAATTTAAGATGTGTCACATTTGTTTATGCTGTGGAACATTTCTTTTAATGATGCAAAGATGTATTGCCTTCTTTTATGTTGCATTTTTTTTAACTCTGTGAAGCTGTGTTACTTTGCCTGTCTAAAACACCTGATTGGTATAATAAAGAGCTGAATGGCCAATAGCAAGACAAGAGAAAGGAAATGTGGGGCTGGCAGGCAGAGTGAATAAATAGGAGGAGAAATCTGGGGAGAAAAGGATTGAAGAGTGAGAAAAGAAGGAGGAAGACTTCAGGAGCCAGCCACCTAGCCACCTAACCACAAAGCCAGCCACCCTGCTACACAGCAAGACATGGAGTAAGAAGTGAAGAAAGGTATACAGAAATAGAGAAAAGTGAAAGCCCAGAGGCAAAAGATAGATAGGATAATTTAAGGAAAGCTGGCTAGAAATAAGCCAAGCTAAGGCCAGTAATTCATAAGTAAGAATAAGCCTCTGTGTGTTTATTTATTTGGTAGCTGGGTGGTAGGCCCCCCAAAGAGTAAAAACCAAAGAGCAAAGAGCCAAAAAAGAAAAAAAAAAAACAAGAAACATAAAACCAGATACACAGAACCTGATAAAAGAGAAAGTGTGGAATAACCTTGAATGCATTGGCACAGGAGACAACTTCTTGAACAGAACACAAGTAGCACAGGCACTAAGACTGACAATTAACAAATGGGACCTCTTGAAATGGAAAACCTTCTGTAAGATTAAGGACACTGTCAATAGGACAAAAGAGTAGCCCACAGAATGGGAATAGAATTTTTTTTAAACCAACTCCACATCTGACAGAGGGCTAATATCCAAAATATATAAAGAACTCAAGAAGCTAGACATTAACAAAACAAATAATCCAATTAAAAAAATGAAGTATAGGTCTAAACAGAGAATTCTCAAAAGAGGAATCTCAAATGGCTGAGAAACACTTAAAAAAATGTTCAAGGGAGGCTACATAGCAGGGGGGAACCATAGGATGACTGTGGCTTATAATAAGTTTTGGTTTTACTCAATTACTGGGCAAACCTCAGTGAAACATTTCACTATTAGGATAAGAATTTGTACTGGATCAAGCTGATAATAGAAAAATAAATAAATAAATTATAAAAAAAACCAAAAACCAAAAAACCAACCAACCAACCAACCAACCAACCAACCAAACAAACAAAAAAAGACAAGAAATGTTCAAAATCTTCAGCCATTAGGGAAATGAAAATCAAAATGACACTGATTCTGTCAGAATGGTTAAAATAAAAAAACACAAGTGACAGCTTATGTTGGAGAGGATGTGGAGTAAGGGGAACACTCCTCCACTGCTGGTGGGAGTGCAAACTTGTACAACCACTTTGGAAATCAGTATGATGGTTTCTCAGAAAATTGAGAATTTATTTAACTCAAGACTCAGCCATACCACTCTTGGGCATATACCCAAGGAATGCTCAATTATACCACAAAGATACATGCTCACCTATGTTCATAGCAGCACTATTTGTAATAGCCAGAACCTGGAAATGACCTAGATGCCCATCAACTGAAGAATGAATTAAGAAAATGTGGTACATATACACAATGGAGTACTACTCAGCAGAGAAAAACAATGACAGCATGAAATTTGCAGGCAAATGGATGGAACTAGAAAAAAAAATCATCCTGAGTGAGGTAACCCAAACCCAGAAGGACAAACATGGTATGTACTCACTCATAAGTGGATTCTAGATATAAAGCAAAGAACAATCAGACTGCACCCCACAGAACCAGGGAGGCTATATAGCAGGGGGGACCCTAGGATGATTGTGGCTTATAATAAGTTTTGGTTTTACTCAATTACTGGGCAAGCCTCAATAAAACATTTCACAACTAGGATAAGAATTTATACTGTATCAAGCTGATAACAGAAAAATAAATTTAAAAAAGTGGAAAAAAGACACAGCTACACCACTCCTGGGAATATACTCAAAGAACACTCCATCATACAAGGACACTTGCACAACTATGTTCATAGTAGCTTTATTCTTAATAACCAGAAACTGGTAACAGCCTAGATGTCCTTCAACTGAAGAATGGATAAAGCAAATATGGTAATTTTACACAATAGAGTATTACTCAGCTGTTAAAAACAATGACATCATGAAATTGGCTGGCAAATGGATGTAACTAGAAAAGATCATCCTGAAAAACAATACACCTTTTAACGTAGGACTGGAACTCAACCTGAGGCCACCTGCCTGCCTTCAGCAACAGAGAACTATGGAGGCTGATAGTGTAGAGTGGCTGTTTTCATTCTATTGGTCACAACCCCCTTGGGGATCAAACAACCCTTTCACAGTGGTTGCCTATGACTATCAGAAAATAGATATTTATAATACAATTCACAACAGTATCAAAATTGCAGTTATGAAGTAGCCATGAGAATAATTTTATGGGTTGGGGTCACCACAACTTGAGGAACTGTATTAAAGGGTCACAGCATCAGGAAGGCTGAGAACCACTGCTGTAGAGTGACACCCAGAGTCACAGCATGAACTCTGAACAGGGTCTGGGGTTATCATCATACATGCTTCCTACATGCTCTCTCCAGACCCCAACATTCTATTTTCAGCCATAGTGCTAAAGGTTAGTGGGTAAGAGAATGTATCAGGAGAGGGAGAGGTGGGAGGATTCCTGAGCTCAGGACTTCAAGAACAACCTATACAGCAAGACCAAATAAAATAAAATAAAATAAAAAAACACAAAACAAAAATAATATACTTTTGCAGTCACTTTACTGAAAAAGGTCATTTTGTAAGTTGGAGGCAAAACTGCCTATAACTACCTCATTAATCATGCTTGCTCCACTCAGCCTGTATACACAAGTAGAAACCTGTCTGAGTGAATACACCAAGGTAATTTGTTTTTGATCAACATAGAGATAAATGGCCTTGCTGTCAATTTGAAAACTTTTCTGACAATTTTTGGAGGTAATGGGAATTGGATGACTATTAGGATGCTTCAGAAGAGAAAAATCTTTGTGGTGGGTGGAATAGGACATTTTATCAAACTCAAAATGGGTTTTTAATGCTCAGAACTTTTCAGGAAAGCAGAGCAGAGGCAGTGTTTTCAGATGCTAAATTGTTTTCAGAATGGATGGACTCTTTCAATATGTTCATTAAGAATGTTCTGTTCAACTGGCTAAATCAGACTAATTGGACTTTTAACATTAAAAAATGAATGTCAATGAGCAGGTATTTTAACAGATGCACTTGTGCAATTGAAGCGCTTACATTAGGTTCTTCACCAGAGGGCAGAGAGAGTATTTCAACATAGTAGAAGCCTTGCTGACAGTTTGCCATGGGAAATGGGAGGGTCTGTGTGTCTAACTGCCTGTTGCCGTCCTGAAAATGTTCTTAGTTTAATTACAAAGTCATTGACTTTTACATTTCTTCTGGGAAGCTGAGAAAAATCTATTCTTTTATTCATATTTCTCTTTTGGGCTTAATTTTTGTGACAAAAATGTCTGTCACTGAGCTCATTTGTTGTGTGGTATTAGGCATGCAGTATCTAGATTAACTATTTCACTGTGGCATTTTTTTCTTTTATTCTTTATTCCTTTTCATTGAAAATAGTTTTTTTTCCACACTATATATTCTGATTACAGTTTTCCTTCTCCCAACTACTCCCAGATCTTCCCCTCTTGCCCACCACTCAAATCCTTATCCTTTCTTTCTCTCTCTTATTAGAATAATAGTTATTTTATAATAATTAGAATAAAAATGGGCATCTAAAAATAATAAGATAAAATAAAACAAAAACAAAGCAGAGTAGGACACAATAACAAACAACAACATCAACAACAGAAGAAGAAGAGGAGGAGCCAAAGGTATAGCACAAGAAACATACATAGATTTGGTGACGCACATGTTCACGCACACAGAAATCCCATAATAATGCAAGAACAGAAACCATAATATACATAAAATGGATTTGTAAGAAAAAAATGTCCTAAGAATTAAGAGAATGAACTGTCAAAAATGCCATTGTTTTTGTTTTGTGTTGGCCAATTCCTGCTGGGCATGAGGCTTGGCCTTAAGAGTGGTTTGTACAGTGAGACTCTATTGGAAAAAACCAATTTATCTTTTGTGAACAGGTATCAGCTGGAGATAGCTCTGGCTTAGGGATGGGAGCTTGTGTCTACTTCCCTTTCAGTGCTGGGAACCCATCTGTCCATGACTTGTACAGACTCTGTGCCTGCTGCCGCAGTCTCTGTGCGTTAATATGTGCATTAGTCCTGTGCATTTAGAAGGTTTTGCTTCCTTGATATCCTCTATCCTCTCTGGCTTTTACACTCTTTTTGAGTCCTCTTCCACAGAGTTCCCTAAACCCTGAGAGGAGGGTTTTGATGGAGACATCTCTTTTAGGGCTGAGTGTTCCAAGGTCTCTCATTCTCGGTACATTGTCCAGTTGTGGGTCTCTGTATTTTTTCCCGTCTACTGCAGGAGGACTCTTCTCTGATGATGGCTGAGCAAGACGCTGATATATGGGTATAGGAGAATGTCATGAGGAATCATTTTATTGCTATGCTTTTTCAGTAGAATGTTAGTACTTGGTTCTCTCCTAGGTCCCTGGCCTATTTAGCCTCAGGTTGTTGGCTATCTGAGCAGTGTCAGGGATGGGTCCCATCTCATGTAGTGGGCCTTGAATCCCATCAAATATTGGCTCGTTAGTCCCACAAGTTTCGTGCCATTGATGCACTAGCACATCTTTTTTTTTCTTGTTACACACACACACACACACACACACACACACACACACACACACACACACACAC
>CABHPR010147036.1:11491-47775 GCA_902168415.1 Peromyscus melanophrys
CACACACACACACACACACACACACACACACACACACACACACACACTATTCATCTATTTATTTTACATCCTGGCTACAGCCTCCCCTGCATTCTCCCCTCCCCGTCCTTCTCCCATATTCCCTACTCTCACCCCCAATCCCTTCCTCTTCCATCTCCATCCAGGCAAGGGCAGGTCTTCTATGACCATCATTAAAACATGTCATACCAAGTTGCAGTAAAGCCAAGCACATCCCCATGTGTTAAGGCTGGGCAAGGTGACCCAGTATGAGAAGCAGGAACCCAAAAGCCAGTAAAAGAGTTAGAGACAGCCCTTGTTCCCACTGTTAGGCGTCCTATAAGAGGATCAAGTTATACAACTGTAACATATATGCAGAGTGCCTAGGTCAGTTTCTTGCAGGCAGGTTGCTCTTGTAGATCAAAGGTTTTGTATCTGGGTTGGTGTTTACTTTTCTTCTTTGGTAGCAAACAAAAATATATCAAAAAGATCATCCACTAGGATCAAGTAGACTTTATCCCAGAGATGCAGAGATAGTTCAATACTTAAATCAATAAGCCTACTTGATCATGGTGGATGATCTTTTTGATGTTTTCTTGGATTTGATTTGCAAGCATTTAAAAAAATTGAATCAATATTCATGAGGTGCATTGTTCTGCAATTTTCTTTGTTGGGTCGTTGTAATTTGATTATCAGGGTAACTGTGGCCTCATAAAGTGAACTGGGCAAGGTTCATTCATTTCCTTTTTGTGGAATAATTTAAGGAGCATTGGAGTTAACAAGTCTGGGAGAATTTTGCTCTAAAAACCATCTAGCCATGAACTTTTTTCAGTTAGGAGACTTTTTATTATTGCTTCTTTTTCACTATGGTTATAAATCTATTTAAATTGCTTATCTGATCTTGATTTAACTTTGGTAAATGATATGTATGCAGAAAATTTTCAGTTTCTTTTAGATTTTCCAACTTGGTGGAGTAGAGGTTTTTAAAGTATGTCCCTATGATCCTCTGGATTTCCTTGGTGTCTGTTGTGCCCCCCTTCTCATTTCTAGTTTTGTTAATTTGGAGATTCTCTTTCTGCCTTTTAGTTAATTTGGATAAGGGTTTTTCAATCATATTGATTTTCTCAAAGAACCAACTCTTTGTTTCATTGATTATTTGTATTGTTTTGTTTGTTTATTTCTATTTTAACGATTTCAGCCTAGAGTTTGATTATTTCTTGCCGTCTAATCTTTTTGGGTGTGATTTCTTCTTTTTGTTTGAGAGCTTTCAGGTATGTTGTTTAGTTACTAGTATGAGATCTCTCCAATTTCTTATGTAGGCATTAGTGCTATGAAATTTCCTCTTAGCACTGCCTTCACTGTGTTCCATAAGCTTGGGTGTGTTGTATATTTATTTTCATTCAATTATATAAAATCTTTAATTTCTTTCTTGACCCATTTTTTTTATTCAGTAGTGAGTTATTCAGTTTCCATGGGTTTGTAAGCTTTCTGTTGCTTCTGTTGTTGTTGATACCCAGTTTTAATCCTTGATGGTCACTTGGGATTCAGGGTGCTATTTCAATTTTCTCCTATCTATTGAGACTTGCTTTGTATTTAAGTATGTGGTCAATTTTGGAGAAAGTTCCATGAGCTGCAGAGAAGAAGGTATATTCTTTTGTGTTTGGGTGAAATGTTTTGTAAATATCTGTTAGGTCCATTTGGCTTACAATATCAGTTAACCCAGGATTTCCCTATTTAGAGTTTATCTGGATGACCTGTCTGTTAGCAAGAGTGTGGTACTGAAGTCATAGTCACACTATGACTGTGTGATAGTCAATGTTATTTTAGCTGTTGTAGTGCTTCTTTTTATGAGTTTGGGTGCCCTTGTGTTTGGTACATAGATGTTTAAAATTGCAACATCCTTTTGGTGGATTTTTCCTTTGATGAGTGTGTAATGTCCTTCCCTAACTCTTCTGATTAGTTTTGGTTTGAAGTCTCTTTTGTCAGATTTTTTTATAAAATTTTCTTTAATGTTAAAAAATTTTCCCATTGGAAATAAATACTTGGTTGGAGGTGGGCAGAAGAGCATTTTTAGTGAGGAAAAGTCTATTTGAAGAAGATGAGGTTTTAAAGCTCTCATCAGATAACACACTGTCCCTCCTTGGAATCCATTGCCTGTATTTGTGCTGTATAGGTGTGGAGCCATATAGGCATATGGCAGCAATTGTACCTCACTGAGATGGAGAAACTATGGGAAATGGAGCTTGCATTTCCCAGCATACACCTGGCCAGAATTCTCATGGCAACTTAGATCAGGTTCTTAAGTGAAGGAGCCTAGGATGGAGATGAGCAAGGAGAATAACAAATATGCTTTCAGGAAAGGGCCAGCTTTGGCCTAACTCATAAACAAGAGGGATTTAGGACATAAAAAGCAACTTGTCCACACATGAGACAGGAGTGCCCCTGCTTCAGTCAGTCCTTTTTGGTGGCAACAGTTCAGGGAGGTGAGGACGCACTTCTCAGTGAGCAGCTGCTCAATTCAGTGAGACCTTGATGGAGGCATTTCACCTCAGCAAGTCAACAGTCTGCAACCTGTGTATACATGCCTCTTAGGCCCTTGCTTCCTATATTTCTTTTAATAACCTCCTGCATGTCTTTCCTATTTAAGAATAATACAAAGAAATTTTAAAGGAGCCTCTTCTTTTTGGCATATATTCTGTGGTCTTGTAAACCTTATATTTTATGGTCCACATTTGAATGAAATTTTAACACATGTTAAAATTCTGTGTGATACCATAGACAAATGTGGTATTATAAATGTTTTTGATTTTGATACAAGATCTGATATACCCCACGATGGCCTCAAACTGATTATGTAGCTAAGAATGTTCTTGGATTTCTGACTTTTTTCCCCCTTTTCTTCTCGCATGCGGGGTTACTGGCATGAACCATTGGTCTTACTTTAAGTGGTGCTGGTGGTGGGTCCTATGGCCTCGCCCATGCCAGGCTAACACTTTACCAGCCCACAACATTTCCATTCTAATTTTATAGATCTTACCCTTTGAGATTGCTGAAGCCTAAAGGTAACATGAAATTTTCCTGTAAGATGTTTGTTAGCAGTAAATACATTACTTATCTTATAGTATGAGTTCGAATAAAAGCTTACGTGGTTGTCTGTTACTTGAGAGAAAACATAGAAGTAAAAGAAGACACATTTTTCCAATGGGAAATCTTAGACTCTTTCAAATTTGACTGAAGGCCAAGTTACAATGCCTGGTGGCAAAATACACTTAAGGAAAGGTCTCTAGGGGCAAGGAATACCTGGTGTCCTGACAGTTCAAAGGTATATAAGACAGCATAGTACACTGTTGGCTAGAGTTTACATACTTTTGATATATAGTTTAAAGCAATACATAGAGGTATATGTTTAGAGGAGTGGAGGTCTAATGCCAAGACAGGGCTGGTAGGTACCTTACTTAAGGCAAACCTTCAGTTATTGGTACTTACACTATCCTTAGCTCACCTTTCTTACCCATTCATATACACTGTCCCTCCTCAGCACCGCCCCATCCATCCCCAATGCTGCTGCTGGAAAGGAGGTCTTAGCAGGCAGCCAGGTAAACTTGATATGGGTCTATGAAGAGGGATAGGAGATGGCCTGAATCTATCATTTCATAATTATTATTCTTCCTGAGTAAGACCATTACAAATACTTGTGACACCTCAGTTTTCAGAGAATTTGCTGTCAGTGAAGAAGACTTACATTGAGAGTAAGGGGGAGCAGCTGAGACTGGACAATATTTCTGTAATTGAGACTCTTAATATAGATCCATTTACTTTCTATTATGGATCACACTGGAATAAAACAGAAATACTTTTGTGATACAGGAGATAAAGAATAGAGAGAAAACAACTTACCAATATTTCCTTTGTGAAAAAAATAGACATTTGGTTTATGATTATAGTAGAACACTAGATATAAAAAACAATTGAAAATGATATTTTATGTGTAATTCTAATCAACTAATTGCACTGTTAAAGGGCAGACAAGTAGAACAGCAAATATGCTTCCTTGTCAGTTCCAATCACAATTTCTGGATTCCATTTTTAACCCTAGGATGGTGTTGGCATATATATTTTTTGCTCCAGTTTTATTATTGCCTGAAAACCCTACACTAAGATAAGGTGAACAGTGCAGTTAAGCCCCTGAGGAAGTGGTTTTCTGCTTGAGAAGGAAACAACTCTAGGTAAAATGTGAGTAAACAAAAGGAAATGGAATTTATTTTTAAACAGGCTGAACATAGCATGGGCAGAAGCATTCCATTACGCTATAAGCTGTCCCTTAGAGCACAGAGTGCTGTCTTTGGAGAAAGTCAATGTCCTGAGTTTTACCTCATAGCATGGGACAGAAAGGCAAAGAATAAAACAAGTATATGTTGAGTGTTTTGAGATCTGCCACAGCGACCAGAACAGAAAACTTACTCTTACTGTATTTCAAGAATTGAGATTGGAATATGATAAAATTAATTATCAGAACTCATCAGTGAGAACTCTGTGGGCACATAAAATAATGAACACATATATAAAGTGATATGTATCAACATGTCATCAACTGAGCAGATGACACCCAGGGAGTACACAGCAGAATTCTATAAAATTTGATAGTGTTAATAAAGGCTCAAATAAAGGAGACAGTGGGAGAACTAAAAACAGATATTAAGGACCTCAGGTCGTGTTCTCAGGGGGATTCCTTTTTCCATCTGACGGCTGGAACTTCTAGCTCAGCTGTGGCTGAGAACTGGAAACTTCGAAAGAAAAAAACATTCATTTAGAGATTGTGTCATTCATCAGCTAATAGTGTTTTGCTAAACAATCATGGACATAATAAACTGGCCAAATGAAAAAGAGACTTGGGAATATCTACTTAGGGCCTAGTTTTTCATTTTACAAAACAACAGGTTTCACCATGACATTTCCATACATGCACATGATATTCTTTAATTATCACCCCCACTACCTTCTCTTAAACCAACTCTCTCTCCCTTCCATATTCCTACCAGTTCCACTGAGGTCAATATTTTATTTTAGTTGACTAATTAATCACACTAGTTATTATTGTTTTGGTAGTGGTGGATAGCAAACCCAGGGCCTCACATATAATGAACAAATGTTCTATGACTGATCTACCCACAGCCTCGGGCAGATTTTAAAAATGAAGAAACTGAGGCACAGAAAGAGGTCATGTAGGGCATCAGTGGATAGATAAATTTGTAAACCTTTGGGTCCCACACAAAATGCCTTCTTTTAAATGCAAGAAATAGTTAAGCTACTCATATTTCCTATCTTCCCTTTTAAAATTCAGCTACATCAAATGAAATGTTCAGGACATGTATCTGGTTCTCTGTTTGAAGCAGTAGCATTTTACTGAAGTACATGGAAGCCAATCTTCCATTGTGGACATATGATGTACTGATTTTCATAAAGGCAAAGCTAGAGCACTGATATGTTGTTGTGTCACCCCCAGGCCTGGAATCATGAGTCATATTTTTTTTGATGCACAACTGCTAGGATATGGCAGGGCCTATCATCTAGCAGCCTGTAGTCTTTTGGGGAAATGAAACAAACTTCAATTTCACAGTGCTTGTTCATTTAGCAAATTGAAGCGCTTATTCATTGACTATGAAGTGGAGTTGATGCTTGCAAATATCTGTACAGCAATTCTCCAGACATTTTCTCAATCACTCATGTTATGCATTCCCACTGAATTTTCTCCCTGGTTTCCAATCATCCTAATTATGATTTATTCTTAGTGAGTGGATCCATGTGCACATTTCCTGTTCCTGGCTTCTAGCAGGAAACTTGGCTCATTGGGAAATTTCCCTCATATCCTTCTAAACTGGCTCAGGTCTATCAGTAATAAACCCTCACAGCACTCAGAGAATTATTTCCTAATACATTATGCTATGTTTTTATTATCATTATATTAATAATTAATCATATGATATAAACAATATAACAGTATATTAATTATATTATAATATATTATTATATAATTATAGAATAACTATGTAATTATAATTACATAATTTACAATACAGTAATCTATTATAAGAATATAATAAATATAGTAATATTATATAATAATTAATATAATTATATTATTTACATATAATAATATAATTCATATCTATTTCTCCCACTAGACTGCAATCTCCAAGGTCAGGATAATGTTCACTGCTGTGGTCACATCTAGCCACATGCCTGGCATATTAATCAGTATAAAATCAGAAAGATCCATGGCAAATAATTTTATTATACAACTGCTCTGTTGTAGCCAGAAGTTTCTCTGGTCCTGCCGGGCCTGCTGTTGGGATGAATCCCTCCCACCTGCATCCTGTAGCCACTTGGTCCCAAGTAAACACACAGAGGCTTATATTATTTACAAACTGTATGGCCAGGCTTCTTGCTACCTAGCTCCTATAACCTAACTCAACTCATTTCTATTAATCTATATGTTGCCATGTGGTTGTGGTGTTACTGGTCTGCTGGCATCTTTTTGCTCCTTTGGTGGTGGCTGGCATCTGTCTCCCTCACTCTCCTTTCTTCTCTCATCTGTTCAGTTTGAATGTCCTGCCTAACCTTATTTTGCCTCGCCATTGGCCAAACAGCTTTATTTATAAAAACCAATCAGAGGAACACATATTCACAGCTTACAGAAAGCCATCCCACAGTACCATGTAAGTTAATTGATTAGGGCATTTGAGTGTAGTCAAATGGAAGTGTGACATGGCAATGTCTGAAGCATGCTTTTCATAGAAGGCTGTTGTTCATGGCCTTGTTACTCGAAATGCAGGAACAGCAACTGTTAGAGATGCAGTCTCATGGCCCTCTTGCCTCTTCCTGTGCATGTACGAGAAATTTATAGAATGTTCTCTGTGCCATGAAATGTTTGAAATCAGGAACTAAAGCCCCAGATTCTTTGATTGGCCAAGCAAATCTGGAGAGAGAGAGAGAGAGAGAGAGAGAGAGAGAGAGAGAGAGAGAGAGAGAGAGAGAGAGAGAGAGCGAGAGCGAGAGCGAGAGATCTCTTTAGCAGCTTCTAACAGGGGCAGGCTGCTTTGCAGACCCAGAAGGTATAAAACTCATGGCTAGATCTTTTAACAGTTCAAGAGAAACTAGAAATAAGAAACTCTATGAAATCTGTAGAGTTCAACACTGAGAAATGGAGTCTCCTTGAAGCAAAGGAATTGTTAGAGTCCTGGTAACTCACCTGTCAATCTACCTGTAGTGTTCTAAGTGTGAGGTCTTGTGAGATATTCGAGGATGCAGTGAACAAATCCTAAGTAAAATTTGGAATTTTTTAGCTTTGGAAATAAGAAATTTTTCTCTCCACAATGTGCTTTATTTTTTATTTGATTTATTTTTCCATAGCAACTTGTTCTCTGTGCTGGGTGAGTTGTCTGCCGGGCACAAACAACTTAAAGATGAATGTCACATAGTTCAGGACTCTCAGAGACTTGTGGTCTCATCATGACAGGCATATACTAAGGAAGCAGACAGTACTCTGTGATTCTTGCTGCAGTCCATTTTCACAACTATTTTCTAGAGGTATTTTTTTTTATGAGGGTCACACTACCTTGAGTCGCTAAGTGTAGAGACAGAGAAAGTGCAGTTTTCTATAATACATGGTATGAAGAGGGTTTATAAGGGATGGTGGATGAACTAGGAAAAGCAATCTTAAGAAGGAAATTCTGAACACACTGTCTTCCATTGATGAGTTCAAGACATTAAAACTTCCTGCAGCACCTCTTCCTCTTTAGAGTTTCTGGCAGTCAAAAAAACTACTCTGCCTTCAGGCAGGAACTTTTCCATGAATGTCACAGCACTGAAATCCACTTCTTATGGACAGACTTACTATGATTTTCAAAGTGTCTTCTTGGAGTTCTTGGAGTCTCATTTCTCCATTTGGCCTGAGAAAATTCCATCTTTTTGTCTTTTCATGGAAGGTCATATGGGCTCTGGAGAAAGCCCACAGACAGTCAACACTTGTAAGGTTTTGTGCGAGTTTGCTGGCCGGTGTGATCAAGTGCAGGGAAAAGCAAATGAAGGTGCTATTTACATACTGCAGCGATGAGTGCACAGAAGTCTAATTCAGCGGCTGTACAGAACCCAAGACTGAAGTTTGCACCTGAGATGGAAGTGTGCTTTGTCCTGTCTCCCCTGCACCTTCCTTTCCACTCACTTTCCTATGTTGAATAATGCTGAGATGGAAATAGTAACTTATCAGCTATAGCTTTTAATTGAGGACAAATAGTAATTTGTTTTTTCAGAACATGACAACCACGTGTGTAGACTTGGGTTACCCTGTCTCCCTCCATAGGAATCTTTGCTCTGAGTAGCAACTATGTGAAACTTAAGTTAGTATTTCTTTTTGAATTGTTCCTGTTCTGATATTTGTAGGACTCTTCTCCTGTGTTTTGTTGTTCTCATCACCCAACATCTCCGCTCTTCATGCTTTGCCAAATCTCCACATCCTGCAGAGGTTTTACCATTTAGCATTGTTCTTTCTAATAGTTCCTGGATCACCTGCCCTAGTCAACACATCCATTTGCTGCTTCTGTGAATCCTAGAAAACAGGAGAGAGAAACACATCGCCCCAAACTTGATCCTCTTGTCTCTTCCTAGACAGTATTTTCACCTGAAATTTCTTCTTTCCTTTTTTCCTTTCCTCCACCCCCTTTCTCCCTCTTCCCTACTGTCCCACCTCTAATGGATTTCTTAAATATCTCCAGCCAGCCATCATTATTTTGCATATCAGTGACACTGGCTTCTGTTGAAGTTGAAATTTCCTATCATGTGATCCTCTCTTGCTTACAGGTCCCCAAGGGTTCCTTATGGACGTATCCCCCCACATTTCTTTCAATTGCCCTATCTTTAGAAACTGTCTCCCAGCTTCCAGTCACTGCTCGCCATTCCTACTTCTGGCTCTTAAATAAATTGTTCTTGTCTTAGCACTTTAGTCTGTCTGTGAAGCAGGGTTAGACATGTGATAACTCAATGAAGAGTCTGCTGTCAGGGCATGTGCTTCTAATCCTAGTACCTGAGAGGCTGGAAAGGGGGTCTCGGAGTTGGAAGAAAGGCTGGGCTACAAAGTGGAGAGATTCCCTAAACCTTAAACAAAATCCTTAATGAACAAGCACGTGTAAGTGACTTAGTACCTGAGTATAAAATGGATCGAGATGACTAAACTCATGAACCTTATAAGATGCCAGCAGACTTCAGCTGCCTTGAAGAAAATGGAAGAACAAATTTACTGTGTTAAAAGTTCATTCTCAGGCCAAATGAAGTAACTTAGGGCTTAATAATTACTTATGACCAGTTAGTTACTGTTCCCTTTTGTTGATTAGGGAATCACTGCAAAGGTTTTGAAATTGGAAGTGATAATGAACTTGACTTAAGTGCCTGTGTTGGAAAGGAGGGATGGAATAGAAGTGTAGGCACCACATCCTCACTCAGTTGCCTCAGTTGCTTTTTTAATCTCAACAAAATGCCTTTAGGGAATTTTGAAGTTTAAAAATTTCAGGTTGATTCTCCTAGGAAATTAGAATAATGAAAACGTGCTATTACAAAACTGGAAAGTCACGTAAATGTTGTATCACCTTGTCTAGGTGTATGTAAGAGTCTGAGGTGTCCAGGTCTGATTACTCAGGTTGGAAGTTTGAGCAACACACAGGGACTGTGTTTCTGACACAATACAGCAAAACGTAGTGTCCTGCGACCGACCATGAGACCACGTGGCAGTAGATGCTTTCAGCTGCTTCCCAGCCTGTTATTTAGAGCATGGACTGACTCCATTCTCTTCAAGCAGTTGTACTGAGAACTCCTGATGCCATGATCAGCAGAGGATTTGTGGCTGGGGTAGAGTTTAAGGGCTGGAATTTAGTGGAGTTACAATTTTGAATAGAAGCAGGCTCAGTTCCTTAAAGCTGTTGGAACTGGGTGGGTCCTGATAAAGTAAGTGCTAGAGGAGGAGACCTCTTGAACCTGTTCAGAAGCCAGGGCCAAAGGCTTCCCAGGACTGCTTCACTTATTGGCCTCTTTGAGCTCGCTTTGAAGAATTGGGAGGAAGTCACTGTCCTACTGTTTGCTCAAAGCAGGACTGTGTTGACAGTGAAGGGTTTCAGTCTTTTTTGTCACCCTGATGACACTTCCTCTAACAGAAAGGAATGTGCCTGGGAAATGGTTTTAAAACCTTAAAGTTGGGGCAATAAAGGTGACACAAAAGAGGATAAATGAAGCTGCAAGTGGTAGTTGATGCCTGTAATTCCAGCACGTGGGAGGCTGAGGGAGGTGGAAAGCGAGTCTGAGTTACATAGTGAGTTCTAGGCTAGCTTGGACTATGAAGTGAGGCTGTCTTAAACATAAGAAGGGCAGTGGGGACTTGGATTTCAGTACAAATTCTGTGTCACAGTCTAACCTTTACCGGCATGTTGAGGACTTCCTGCTGCCTTAGTGGGGTTAAGGGTCTCTGTAGCACTCAGAAAATCTGTGCAATAAAAATGAACATTCCCACATACCGGAGGAACCCCCCTTCTGTTAAATGTTACTATGTTTCATTGCATTAGAACAATGTTAATCTGGTGGGGTTGCACAATTTATGAAGTTTCTGTGCTTTGATGTTATTGAAGTTCACAACAATGTATAATATTGTATTGTCCCAGGAAATATATACTGTTTTGTGACATATGTATATTTATTGTGAATCTGAACATGAGCTATTGTTTTTGCTTTTGAATCATATTTATCAGGGGCTAGCATATGAGGCCTAAAACATCAACTCCACTTAGCTTCTTTTCTATAAAATTTATCAGTGTTTTGAGCATTCATTCAATAAGTAACTAATCTGTATTATTGCTGAGGCCTGTTAGACTTGATGTGTGACAAAAATAAGTAAGATATAGTCTTATGCTGAGCACCCATCACTTGCCAAAATATTTCCTGTACATTTGAAATGACAGTTAAATCCCAATGATTACAGTTGGTAAAATCTACTACTGTTTGCAGCAAAATATCAGATGTTATTAACTAATTATCTGTTGAAATGAAATCTAAACATCTGTTTCTCCTCACTTTGGCTCCTGATCACAAGCTGGGCATCTTTTCTGTGAAGCTGGGTCATCCCATGGTGACAATTCCTGAACATGACACTCTTGACTCTAAAGAGGTAATGTAAGATAGGTGCAGAGATCTATGTCTGTAGAAGTAAGACATTCTTATTTCTTTCAACATTAACAAAATCACAACATTTTAGTTTTGAGATTATATATAATTGTAATGTTTATCCCTTCCCCTTTCTCCCTCCAAACCATCTCTCATATCCCTCCTTGCTATTTTTAAATTCATGGCCTCTTTCTTCATTCATTGTTATTACGTGCATATATATGTAATGTAATATATATATATATATATATATATATATATATTCCCAAATATAACCTGCACAGTCTGTATAATGTTGCTTGTATGTATGTTTTCAGGCTGATCATTTAGTATTAGATAACCACTTTGTGTGCTCTTCCCTGGGGAAGATTATTTCTCCCCCACTTAGGTTTCCTTAGTTGTCTGTAGTTCTTTATGTGGGCTTGAGGCCTTGTGGCCATTTCCTCTTCCTCTTTTCTGTGTCTTTTGGTGTCCTTGTTCAGCTCATGCTTAGAGAATTATGTTGGTGAGACGTTATAGGTGTAGCTTCTGACATTCCTAGGAGACACAATCTTACAGCAAACTCCCCGATCTTCTGTCTCACAATCTTTTTGTTCCTTCTTCAGTAGTGTTCCCTGGGCCTTAGGTATGGTCATGTTTTGTACATGAATCCATTAGAACTGACGTCTCAACTCTGCATTTTGATTGGTTGTAGTTTTCTGCAATTCTCTTGATCTGGCTTAGTGAGGTCATGTTGTAGGTTCTCTTCCAATATCCATGACTTCGCTGGTCTTGGTTCATTGGCTAGGTTTCCAGTACCAGGCATAATTTCCTTCGTGTTGATTGGGTTTTTTAGTCCCATTAGAGAGTTTTTCATTATTGCCAAGGTATGCGTGCCACTACTGAACTCTTAGGGTTATTCAGCCATGCTAGTCATTGTTAGAGTTAATAGATGTGATAGCTGGGTAGAACTGTTGGCTGCTTCCCTCCTTTGGAAGTTTATATAGGGTCTTCTGGCACTATGAAAGCTAGTAATCAGGGGGGACATACTCATGTTAGCTCCAGTTCAGGGTCATTTTTGGCCCTGTTTCTGAATTGCATGGTATCTTCAGCAATAGGGACTTATCTTCTACCACCAGGAGCTACCAAGAGTGATAGCGATAGACTGTATGTTTTGGGAGTCCCTCAGAAGGTCCTGGCAAACAACTGAAAAGAGAGCTTTTCATGTTCGTATTAAGGCTTTTGATAGGTGGACTTTGGCTCTTAGAGGCAACATTGTTTTCACTTTTTTAAAAAGAGAGATAATGACTACCTGGCTGACCCTGTGGTTCTGAAGTACCTGATTGCTTGTAGAAGGACCACTGGAATTCCATCTATACACATCACAGGGACAAACCAACTTCCTCTTCCTCAGTCATCAGTTTTTGGCATTTTTATATTTAAGTGTAAAACTATTGCTTATTGTCGAGTGTGGGTGGGTGGCCTATGAACATGGGACGTGTTTTAGTCAGGTGGCTGTGCTAGCTGGCTCTCAGGTACTGGGACAGAGGATAGCTCTGTTCCCTGACCCACTCTCCAGCTCCACAAATGAGTTCTATATGTTGGCAAGTGTCTATAGAAAAAATATGAACAAATTCAGCCATACCATCCCAATTTCATGCAATAATTTTTTGTCATGTTCATATTTAAGCTGATAAACAGAGGCTAAATTTTATACCTCTCCTTTTATTTTTATAGATGCCATACTATACAAAGAAAATAACTGAGCAAAAATTTCTGTGTGGTTTAATTTGTGTTTCTTAAGAGAAGTATGTTGATTTTACATTAAATTTTACATTTAATCAGTTTCTCTCTCTCTATTTCTCTCTCTCTCTGTCTCTCTGTCTCTCTGTCTCTCTCTGTCTCTCTGTCTCTGTCTCTCTGTCTCTGTCTCTCTCTCTCTGTCTCTCTGTCTCTGTCTCTCTCTGTCTCTCTCTGTCTCTCTGTCTCTCTCTCTCTGTCTCTGTCTCTCTCTCTCTCTCTGTGTGTGTTTGTGTGTGTATGTGTGTGTGTGTAAGCATGCCACAGTGTGCATGTGGAGGTCAGAGAATAATGATTGGTTCTTTCCTCCCACCTTGTGGGACCCAGAGATTGAGCTCTGCTCATCAGGCTCAGTAGCAAGCATTGTTTTTACCTATTAAGCTTGAGAATGTGAATTTTAGAGGACTCATCCTTTGGAAGGGATGGTTACCTTATGCATTCTTTTTAAATACTTTTGTTGTAGATACTCTCACAAATGAAATATAGACAACAACCCACTGTGAAACAAAGATGTAAAAATAACAAAATCAGAAATAAAACTCAAAATTTTCTTTTTAGGAATATTTTTCACGATTATGGATATACTATACATTTTTCATAAACTGACAATTCCTATTTCTACAGTTTAGGGACAAATCTAAAATCTGGATTATTGTTTTATGTTTGAAAGACAGTTCATATACTCTAATGGAGGTTCCTGTATTTTTATTATTTATTTATTTATTTCCTTTGAGATAGAGTCTCATGTAGCTCAGGCTGGCATTGAACTTTCTTTGTATCCTAAAGTGACCTTGAACTCTAAATCCTCCTGTTTCCCCTGGGATTAGAGGCATGTGTCACTATTCCTGGTGAAAATTATTTATTTATTGTCAATATTTTCATTATTAATAATAGTCATCATCATCATAATCATCCTTATTATTATTATATTTTGAGTGATAATCATAATTGAACCTAGAGCCATCTATATGCCAGGCAATTGCTTTACCAGCCCCCTATTTGGGCAAATTTTGATGTTGTCATTCTGCAAAATCTAGGCTTTCTGCAGTGACAATAGTGTTAAAATGTGAAGGTGTACATGAGTGGGTCATGTTAGTGCCTTTAGATACATTTCTGATTGTCTTTCAGGTAATGCACTAAGGATGGGATTTTTGGTTCCTTGATATATGCATATGGAGACATATGTTGCCTCTAACACATGCATACACTGCTGTACTAAAAAATAATATAGCTCAGTCTACCACAAGTGTGGTACAATACCTGTCTCCGTGTGCTCTTGCTGGAACTGAAATGATTATACACAACAATTTATGGAGCACATACTGTATGTGGAAAAGAAAGCCACATACTTTCTTTGTCACTGAATATTCTTAAGCCCTTTTATTATTCTTGTTTTACAGTGAGCAAACTTGGGCTGAGGGAAGTTAGTCTACTGGAATAGCTGGGAAGTGTAGGCACAATCCAGTATTAAATCTCTACTGATTGCCTAGCAACTTGGTTTAAGTACCCTCTCACACTCTGTCCAGCATTTAAATTCAGAACCTTAATTTAGATAAAGGTCTTTATCTACATTTTTTTTTTCTGTCTGTCTCTAAGTCTCTTCCTGTGCTATCTAGTTCCTTCTTCTCTTAGACACTATTGTGGAATGTTTGCCAATTTCATTCAGAGGAGTTTAAAATTGTGTATTGTGTCTATTGTTTTGCATGGACTTACGCTCTTCCGATCCACTGGATGCTGACATTGCTACTGAGCAGCAAACGCTCTTTATATAGTCAGGATAATGACCTTGTCACATGTGTCATCCCTCTCAGTATAATGGTGACAAATGATACAGAAATAAGAATTTGCGCCAGTGTACATGTACCCAAATAGGAGAATGGTTGAATAAATTTTGTTCTTTCCTGATGAATATTTAAAAAAATGAAATATTATTGCCTGCATTTCAAACCATACAATTTTTTTTTCAAATTCACTTATGCCAATCTACTCTCTATCAATGTTGCTATAAAATAAGGTTAAATTAGGTGTTTATGTGAACAACCAAAGCATCGAGTTCAGACAGTAATACTGAACTGAGAACTTATCAATTTTAGGTAATATAAAACACTGCTTCAAGCTGCCAAATAACATGGGATAGAGCATTTTATCACATTGTGTGTGTGCTTATGAAAACTTGTTTTTTTCTTTTATTGAAATAGATGTTTTTCATGCAATATATTCTGTTTATAGTTTCTCTTCCCCTCACTCCTCCCAGTTCCTCTCCACGTCCCGTCCCATCTGGATCCACATTCTTTCTGTCTCATTAGAAAACAAACAAGCATAAGGAATAATAATAAAATAAAATAAGATAAAATAAAAAGCAAGTTGGAATATGACAAAACTACAAAACAAGAAAAAGACTCAAAGAAAAAGCACAAGAAGTGTATATAGATGCAGACACACACATTTGCACACACAGGAATCCCACAAAAACACAAAACTGGAAGCCATAATAAGGACCTGTAAGGGAGAAGAAAGAAAGGAAGGAAGGAGGGAAGGAAGGGAAGAAGGAGGGAAGGAAGGAAGGATAGAAAGAAAGAAAGACCAAATTTCCTTAACATAATGAGACAAAGAACCTCAAAAGATGCTGCTGAGTTCATTTTCTGTTGGCCATTTACTGCTGGGCATGGGGCCTACCCTTAAAGAGTGGTTTGTCTCGGTCCCAGGGGAGTCCTTGCCCTGGAGGAGATGGGAGTGGGGGGTGAGCTGGAGGGAGGGCAAGGGGGTGTGGGAGGAGGGAGGACAGGGGAATCCGTGACTGATATGTAAAATTAAATTAAATTATAAAATTTAAAAAAAAAAAGAAAAAAAAAAGAGTGGTTTGTTTCCCCAGTGAGATTCCCTTGGAGAAAAAAAAAATTCATTTGCAATGGCTGTCATTGGAGATAGCTTCCTGGTTAGGGATGGGTGTGTGTGTCCACTTCTCCTTTCAACTCTAGGACTCCATCTGTTGCAGACCCATGCAGCCCTGTGCATGCTGCCTCAGTTCCTCTAAGTTCCTATGTGTGCCATTACCATTGCTTCTAGAAGACCTTGATTCTTTGGTGTCTTCGATCCCCTCTGGCTCTTACTCTCTTTTTGCCTCCTCTCTCTCAGAGTTCCCTGATCTCCAAGGGGAGGGATTTAAAGGAAACATCCCTTTTTAGGGCAGAAAATGTTCCAAGGGCTCTCACTTTCTGCATATTGTCTGGCTCTGGGTCTTTGTATTTGTTCCCATCTGCTGCAGGAGGAAGCCTCTCCGTTGATGGCTGAGCAAGGCACTGATCTATGAGGATGGCAGAACGTTATGAGGAGTCATTTTATTGCTACATTCCTTTAACAGAACAGTAATGTTTGGTTTTCCCCCAGGTCCGGGGCCTATCCATCCTCATCTAAGCAGTGTTGGGCATGGGTTCCATCCCATGGAGTGAGCCTTAAGTCAAATTAGATATTGGTTGGTTTTTCCTACAAGCTTTGTGTTACTATTGCACCAGCACCCTGGTGTATCAGTCATCATCATAGATCTAGGGTTTGTGTTTACATTTCTCCTTTGGTAGTGTTCATAGCACCTTCTAGTACCATGGTTAGCAGTCTGTAGTGGTGAAGGCTCTCTGTAGGCACCAGGTACGTGTTCAGTGAGTTGTGTAGGTGTTGTCTTCAGTAACAGGGCCTTACTGAGTGTTTGTGGGGAGCCACCAATAGCTTTGGCCACAGCCTGGGTTATTTGAGGTTTTCAATGGGATCTCTTTTTGTTTTTATTTTGAGACTGGGTTTTACTGTGTTTCTCACTGGCCCGGACTCACTGTGTAGACTAGATTAGACTCAGATGCAGAGAGATCCACCTACCTCTGCTTCTACTTCTGAAGAGTTGGGTCCTGCTACACTTTGATTCTTTTTAATAGAAAATATCATAACCCTGAAGACAAGACTTAAAATTAGGCCACTGGGTAAGATTTAAAGAACAATTTTGAGTTAGATTTGGAATATATGGAAACCCTCATAAAAGGAGCTAAATGTTAACATTTGTGAGGGATAGAAATGGTTCCACTAAAGGAAACAAATAATGAATGAGGGTCACTTTCTGCTTCTAGCATGGCATATGTATTACTAGCATTGGCACATTTGGGAACAATTTAAAAACTTTCTACATCTTCTTAAGCCATATATTTTCTCCAAACCATTGCCTTATTATTAATTCATCTGTATAAAATTAACAGATTGAAGAAAAATATTCTGTTTTTATAAACAATTGTCATCTTAGGACCATATGCCTGGGAGATCATAACTTTCTAGCTATGTGCCCAGTGCATAAAGAATTATGTGTGATACTTGGCCTTTCTTTCATGTCCTAAAGATGCTAATCTGCCTTTCTTATTGTTAAATTCTCAACTCCAGACCCAATCATGATTTTTGTACCTAAAGAGATTTTTAAAATTAACTATTTAATTCATTCAATACAAAGATATCTCAGATTAGCTGACTGGGCTTACACAATGCTTTTGGCACGTGATTTCTAATGCTCGTCTTAAAGGAGCTAACCCCAAGAACAACAGCACTTACCCTGCAGCCCAGGCCTGAGCAGTGCTGACTAAAGGCAGAATCATCAGCAGTGACTTGTGTGACCAATGCTGGGCTTCCCCTCACCCAATCCTGGACCAGGGGAATGAAGGATCTCTGTCATACAAAGGCCTTGGCCAGCTTCAAAATGATTCATTCATTCATTTTTATGTCTATTGTTGTACTTGTACATCTGTCTGTGTACCAGGTACATACTGATGCTCACAGAGGCCAGAAGGAGCATTGGGTCTTCTGGGATTGGAGTCACTGACATTTGTGAGCTACCATGAGTGTGCTGAGAATCAAGCCTGGGTCCTCTGGAAGAGCAACCAGTGCTTCTAACCATTGAGTCATCTCTCAAACCCCACCTTGGCCAGCTTTAAACTAAGTTTCCCCCAGTGATTCAAATGTATGGCACTGCACTGTTAGTCCCCTCACCAGCGGGGTTGGCATGCCAATCAAATCAGCAGTTTAATTTTGAACACACAAAAAATAAAAGCAAAGAGAATTGTTTTAAAAAAATTGTCTCAGTGAATGTTTTCAGTTACTAAACTTTGGGTCACATTTTCTGGCCCAATAGTGCAAAGTTGTACTGTGAGCTTTAACTTGTGGTACAATGATTCTGAGAGATCTGCATGATGAAATTCATGATTTCATGTGAGATGAAAGACTTTGTTTTTCTCTTGACAATCCACACAAAGTTTGGAAGTTGCTTGGTCTAATGGTAATACACAGTATAGTGAGAGAACTTAGGGCATTTGATGCAATGTTTCATTTGTGTTTTATCATACACACATACAGATGTATACATACTCATATACACATATACTCACTTACACACATAGAATCATATATTCACACACAGACACACAATACACATGCCTACATATGCATACACACATATATGTATACATATACACACATGCACATACCACTCAAATATACATACACACATACACTCATATACACATACATATATACATGTATATACACACATAAACTCATACATACTCAAGTACACACATAGACTTACACATGCACATATATACCCATACACATATACTTACATATATTCATTGTGTAAACACATACACAAATGCATACATACATACACACATATATACATATTTATATACACACATGAAAAAACACACAAACATGGCCTTGAATGAATCCTCAGATAACCAGTTTAGCTTCTTAAATAATAAATTGAGTGTTCATCAGCTGACCTAATAATCTTGAAAGAAGATCAGTTTTGTTGATTTCTATTATCCACAGAGATATAATAATGTCCAAATAGGTGAATATTTAGCACTTTACAAGGATCATATCCTCCCTGCCTGAGATTAATAACATCTAGGTGGAGTTATAGAGAAGAACTTTGTATTCTACTAGAAATAGTTATTTCTGCTTGCTTATAGAACATCCTGTGAATTCAGCATTAGATATAAAAAGACTCATTAAAAGAACACACATACATGTATTCTTTGATTCCCAGTCCACTCTGTAATCCATTTCTCTCTTTCCAGAGTGAATTGCAAACACCACAGTGCAGAGCAGCATATCATCAACCTTGTCCTCTTGGGTCCTCTGCTGAGGACAACCCCGGATGATTTTTTTTTTTCAGCTTGACTTCCAGAACAGGACCAGATTCCCTTCTCAATAACACAGCAGCTAATTATTCACTAGTTCCCAGAAAACACATGCTCTGCAAATTCTTCTTCCAGTTTCATAATGATTTGTGTGTGAGGTGCTAGGGATTGGATTTAAGACCTTGTGCATGCTGGGAAGCACTCTGTCACTGAGCAATACCCCTAAATGTTCTTTTTTCCTGTTCCTCCTCTTTTAGATTTTGATAGGTATTGAGGATTGTCAGGATTCTGTTTCTAATAGCAAGGAACAGTGATTGATTTGCTGTTGTGTGGCAAATGAGCTTTGTGTGCTAGTATTACAGAGAATTTCAGAAGCTCTGTTGATGCCCAGGGTTCTTATCCTACAGACAAGAACGCCCCCTTCTCGTGATAAACACAGAAAAGGGAAAAAGTCACTTGCTCACAGGAACCACTCTCACATTATGGTTTGATTCAAGGTAAATTAAAGTCCTTAAGAGGGATTGGCCCACTTTTTTTTTTTCATCAGATAATTTCCCCAAACTCTTATTTCTCAAAATCAAGCTTGGATAAATCTTGGATTGCTAAGAGGTCAAGGCTAGACTTTCAAGGGTGAACTTGAAACCTGGCTTATCTGATGATTAAAAGAAGGTTCACTTACTTTGATACATAACTTGCTGGAGGGCCAGAGTGAATTTGTCTTAATAAAAATAGATGAATCCTCAGCAGGCATACTGAAGCCATCACCTAGTCTAGACATCCAGAAGGCCATTTCTACTCTCAGGATTAGCAACAGTGAACCATCAAAATGACTCTCTTGTCATTATTTTTTCTGTCATAAGCCCTGAATCTGTGTAGGTAAAATATACCCTTTCTTAAGATTTCTTCTTGAGAATTCCACCTAGGCATCCTGTTGTTTACAGAATTTCCACCCCACCTTTCCCCTCTCGAACTCTTCCCATGCCCACTCCCAATCCTTCTTTCTGAAAGCCCTCTTATCTTTTTCTAAAACAAACAGACAATGTGACCCCATATTTAGTATTGAACAGCATTGACTCAGCAGAATGGGAAATTCTTATCAGAAAGCCAAATAGACATAGTCCATTATATTTATCCTCTCTAGATAAAATAATCACTTTACCCTTAAGTAAGAAGTGTCGGGTGTTGGTGTACTGATTGTAACCCATAGCTTGTCCTAGATTTACCTGGTAATTTGGGAACTCATCTGTGTTTTATTTTTGCTCAAAAAAGAATTAAACATCTTTAGGAAATAGTGTTACAACACAGAGCCAGACACCCACTGAAGGTAGCGTCTGGTAAGCATAAGGTGGTATTTTTTGCTCTTTGAACTAGGAGAGAGAGAGAGAGAGAGAGAGAGAGAGAGAGAGAGAGAGAGAGAGATCAAGTTCCTTGGATATTTGCACTTTGAAAAAAGCTGGTTAAAGCCTCAGAAAAGACTTCCTGGAGTCTCACAAAACTCCCATCTAGTTCCCTCTAAAGGACTTCTAGACAGTTCAAAGAATAAGGACAGTACTGCTGACACATTTTCTAAAATGCACGCCTCAAAAAAAAGGAGGGGAGAGAAATATATTCCTTTATGTTCAGCAGGGAGGGTGGAGCTTGTATTTTAAATTTCTGTGTGTTTACAGATTTTGTTAGAATATCATAGAACTGAGATCTTAGAGAATCTCTCAATGAGGCAATACAAAGAAACAGATCTCATTTTTTTTAAGACCTTGTGTGAATCTACTACAGGAGAGTCTGACAACTGAGAGATCTTTCCTCCAATGCCATCTTAGCAGATGAAAGGTACACTTTGTTTTGGAGCAAGTTGGTGAGCAAGCAGGAGTCACTGGAATGGGATAGCTGTGATTATGGGATTCCAGAACCTGCAGTGAATTCATGGCTCCTTTTTGTTCTGACATCAGACTCATTTTCAAAACAACAATAACAACAAACAAGGCAGTAAGATCAAGCCCAACTATCTGGATCTCAGATCTTCTAGAGACCAGTAATTTTGAACCCAGATTCAATATTGAGTTCCTAGTGTCCTTTCTATAATACCTGGTTTCTCTGCCGTGCTATATATTGAGAGAACCTTAATTACTGAAGGCTTTATAGGCTTTGGTCTATGGATAATAAACTATAATACTATGCCTTATGTCTTCACATAAGGTGAATAATTATGAATTTGTGCAAATGACATAATTTTATGGGAGAAGATTATTTATTTTTAGTGTGTGTGCATTTCTTGGAAATGGTTTTGGATTCTGGATGTGCAAAGTCTGGTTTTATATTTTCAAGAACAGTTACATAGATCTTTTTTCCTTTATTTTGCAGGAAAATGTATGCATATTTACATTAAAAGAGAATATGAACCTATTTACATAGCATATTCCTTTAAAAAACATGCTTTCTGCGACATTGGCTTCAAGTTTCACAGGCTACACTCACTTATAAACCAAAGTCAGCTGTAGAGAGAAGTAATGGAGTAAGATTCTCTCCAGAATTACGATTTTTCAGTGTACTAAATTTTTTCTTATATATATATTTTAAAAAATCCAAATAAGTGTGTCAGTTCAGTTGGCAATAAAACACTGCGTCTGAGCAGCCAGTGTCAGCTTGAAGATAAGGATGTTTTCTTGATTTATTTGATTGTCTGCATCTGTCTGAAGTGTTTACTCTTGCCCCTCTTGTGTTTAGGTTTTTTTTTTTTTTTTTTTTAGCTGTATTGAGATTGGCAAAGGGAAGTAGAAATGTCAGAATGCATCTAAAGTGATGGCTCAACTTGGCATAGCATCATCTGTCATTTCTAACCAGTCACCAAATTGTGCCAAACATGACTTGGTTCTCTCAGCAGCATCTGAGGGTGATGATGAGCCTGGGGCTGAGCAGTTTGTATTACTTCGGCCTCTTTAATCATGTACAGAACTATAGCACCTTGTATCTGGAAAAAAACTGAGTAGCACAGGGCATATGATATTTTATCTCATGTAAACACATGTATATACCTTTCCGATGACAGAACATAAGCCGTAGTCAATACTTGCTTTGGTATGACTAAGACAGACTAACTTGTGGCTATACCAACCACGAAAACAAGTAGAAACACTGACTAAACTAAGGTTGAATGTAGAATAGAGTTGCCTTACATGCGCTATTTAATCTTCTTGGACTTTAGTTTTCATTCTCTGTAAAATGGCATCAAGATATTATGTTATATAGATTAGAATTTATATATATATATAATATGTGTATATATGCTGTTTAGCTTATAGAAGTCTTAACATTTCTTAAATATGAGCCATATGATGAGTTAAAATTCATTTGTAATATTAACTACTGTATGCTGACACTGAAGAAAATTTGATTAATAATAATTTTTATTTGCTAGCAACATAAAGGATCTATAATTTAGTTATTTCCTTCCTTCGTTAGAGTTAGTGTTTTAGAGAATCTCTAGAAAAGAGCAACTGGTCTTCTTTATTCGCCGTTGGCCATGTTGGATTGTTTCATTCTCAATTATGACTTAACACCTGGAAAGAGAAAGTTCTAGTCATTTCCCTCTTTGTCATTTTATCACAGTGTTCTATCAGACTGTTTTAGAAATTAATTTCCTTCTCATCTCATCTCTGATGCTTTCTTCTGTCCACTTGGACTCTCTGCTGTAAATGCCCATCTTCATTAGTCAAGTTTATCTTATCTGTTCCAGACGAGTCTCACTGTATCAACTGGGAACACACAGAAGTGAACAAATAAAGACATTTTTGTAATCACTCTTCTACTGCACAGTAGCATTATAAAGCCATGAGAATCAACATAGAAAGACAGACAAGAGGGTCTTTGCTCTCTTTGCTTTATCTCACAGTGCATTTTACAAAAGTCAGACTTTAGCTGAATTCCTGTTCACTTTCCCTTCTTGTTTTAGATATTACCTTTTGGGGAATGATGCACTCAATGCCACAGAGACAGTAAGGCATCAGGTTGAGATCCTGAAGGGAGATGGGGTATCAAATTGCATTCCTTAAACAACACTTGCCCTCAAAGCCAGCAAGACTGTTTATAGGACTCGAGCAGATCTTTTGAACTCTCTGGACTAGAACCTGATGCAGAATCTATTTTTACTTTTGATACTCTATCTACACATTAATGCATAATTTTCAATGTATTTTCTCTAGAAGTCCTCATCTTCATCAGTCTATTGTTTTATTTTGCAGTGATGAAATTGGAGCAGAAGTGAAAACCAGTTTGCTGAAGAGTTTTGGAATGCCGATGCTAACCATTTGCTAGATTTCAGTCATGCTTTTTCAGAATGATGCTCTGTTGATGAGCTCAGTCCAGCAGAAGCACCTGAAAGGTTTGCTGCAGCCACATAGCACCAGTACACTCGCAAAACCCAGAGCAAGATGATAGACCTGTAGCTTCTAGCATTGCCATTCAAGCCTATAATGCCTTCTATAAAGTTGACAGCAATACTAATGCACCCCTATATTAAGCAGCTAAATAAAGAAAAATTATACCTGAATATAAAATGACTGGGACTGTTTTTTTTTTTTCCAATGGTCGTTTTGTTAATGTATACTGAATCAAGTTTCATTATTGAGAGCATATCTCAGAGGATGCTGATACTTTAGGGTCGGTCAACGAAACTGTAAACAAGAGTAAGGTGGTACTTTTCATAATGCATGCTGCTTCCTAAACTGTTAGGGTTCTGACATGTTGTATGGATTGTGTCCAAGGTACAGCCTAAGGGTAATGACCAATATTGTGCTGGGATGACTTGAACAGTTATGTCTTTGCTTATGGCTACATGATTCCTATGAAAGCCGTCTCACAGGTGGTGCTCCCACAGAGCAAACCCACACTACGATGGCAGTCTCAAGAGGCTGGCAGTGCCACCGCTGCTGCCAACCCTATTGAGCATGCTCCACTTGTCTCCCAGTTGTCACCCCAGTAGTTGATCTTGGTTTTCTCTAGTGATTTCCTTCTTCTGCCCCTAGGGAAGACCAAGACAACACCCGCCGGAGAGTTCTCAGCAGTTCCCAGCAGCAAACTTCAGGTAGCAAAGGAGTGACTTTGGCATGTAGCTCACACTTCCTGAGAGACAGATCTCCATTACTGCTTCTCCCTCCCACTGCCTCCTCAGTCCAGCCACCCCACTCAAAGGAGGTTGCTATGAAGGAGCAACAGGAATCAGAATGCTCCATTACCAGCCATCAGGTGGTACCTGGAAATATAAACTTCTTTTGGTTTCCCCTATTAGTATTAGAAATGCATATCTTCTCAGTAAAGATATCTGCTCTTTCATCTTCCCCAAACAACTACACCATCCCCATGAACCACTTAATAGGTCTCAACATTCACTGAGTCTTGTTATACACCAGTTACCACAAGTTCTTAAGATGAATTTGAATTCATTAATATTCATAATGAATTATTTTGTGAGGCAGATGATATCTTTACCTATGTTTTATGTTTGCAAAAGTAGGCATATCCAAATGGTTAAATCAAACTAATAAATGGTAGCGGTAGAAAGACAGGTAATTTGATTCTAGCATATTCACCAATATACTTTCCTGATGTTTCATTCATTAATTCGTTTACTCATTCATTCAGTTGTTGAGTTGGTCATACAATTGTTTATATCTGGGCAAATTCCTTTCTGTATTTAATTATTAATTTGTAACTGTTATTTATAGTATTTTCCATTTTTCCCTTGCAGAAGGCAAATATCCTTATGTGTCTGATGTTTATGTATGTTTGAAGATGTTTTGGTTTTTGGCATAAGTATTTCATAAGTGTAAATTTTATTGCTTACATTGTTTCCAACATAGGTGTACCCATTTTTATTCCTACCAGATATTCAACACCTATAAAGGCAACTTTTTATATGCAAAGGTCATTTGAATGTGGTATCCTATTCATCTAGTTTTCAAAGGCTTGTGTTAGCCATTTTATGTTGTGACAAAATAATGGACATTAACAGTTTAAGAGGAGGAGTGAAATTTATTTTAGCCTGTGGTTTCTGGCACTTAAGCCCATAGCCCCGTTGATTCTAGGTCCATGGTGAGATACAATATCATGGTGGCTGGAGTTTGCAGAACAGAGTGAGTCTGTTCACTCCATGGGGGTTAGCAAGAAGAGAGATAGGAAGGGATAAGTTGTAATAAAGGCACGACTCCCAGTGTGCTAGGACTCACCTCCTAAAATGTCTAGAACCTCTCAAAATAGTGCCATCCACTGAGAACCAAACATTCAAAACATAAGTCCAGGGTGGACATTTCATATTCAACACATGTTTAATCCATTGAATTGCCAAGCAAGTATTATTACCTTCATTTATTGGTAAAACCCTTGAACTCTTTTTTGACTGAGCCATCAAATGTATGGACCCTAAATCTATCATGAAGCCCTTTAATTCTTGTACTACTTCTAAAGAATCACATGCATCTGAACATCGTATTCTAATGTGTTTGTTCAGCATCTCAGCAAAGATGAGAGTCTCACTAGTGTGAAGGCAGGTGGAGCAAGTGTTGGCTTTAGGGAGAACACAGAACATGGGGAATTAGAATCAGCTGCTTTATAGGCTTAGGGATATGGAATTTGCCGTCCAAAGGATGTTGGGGTGCAGTGTATGTTTCTGAAAGGAAAGAGGCAGGGACAGTAAATATGAAACAGAACAGACAAATACTGAAGCTGTGTCTCATCTCAATTTGGGTTTCCCAGAAGCCAATTGTAAGACAAAGCTTTAATGTAATTACTTTATTTCAGAGGTGACCACCCAAAAAACGCTGCTAAGTGACTGAGGAAATAACAAATGCAGTGCTTGTTATAAAGCCACTTACCCAAATGGGCAACTGGAGCATATTCTACCAATTTGGGAATACAAAATTGAATGGACATGTGATAGAACTAGTCCAACTTTGAGGGAAAAAGGAGATCACTATTCTCTAGCTTCAGTATCAACCCTCACTGGTCACCAATTCCATTTGTGAGGCATTTAAAAACAAACAAACAAAACATTTCATTGTGCAAATCCAGTAGGACTCATTATTTTATTGTGAAAATTTTCTTTGGGGGAAATGAAATGTATAGTCTGCTGAACTTTGGTGTTCATTCTAGTTTCTGAAGTGAAGAAGTAAGAGAGAAGTGAGTGCTTAAGTAACAGACTATTTTCAGTTTACTGTCCTGAGCAAGCAGAAAATTCTGCAGGTGGCAAATGGAACAAACCTCTTTCTTTTAACTGGACTTCTGTGGATTTTTACACTTGAAAGCATCTTCTATTGGAACTTAAATCATTCAGCAAGAGGATAACTGCCTTAGAAAGAAAGCTTGCTTGGTTTAGACTAAGCCCAGAAGATTTAGAATTATAACCTAGGAATTAGAAAGTATTTTTCAATTAAAAAATGTTACATTTGGAAGATTTCCTCCATTTTCTATGCTATTCAGTAAAATTAACTATTATATTGCTCTGAAGTTTTAGACAATCAATTTGTTTGATTGGAATCAAATTTTCTTTACTGTATATTTAATGAGTATATGTTGATACCTTTTAAATGAAGGTTTTATAATGTGCTTCTAAAAATGTTTTTTGCAATTTCTCAGCATCACTTAAGCACCTGAGCCTAGATTTTTTTTCATTGACTGAAGACTCTAGAGGTAAATTAAAAAAAAATAATACTACACAGGAGTGAAGTATGTGAATATATTTGAAGGGGGAAACTCCACAGAAAATGGAAAAAAACATGAACAAAATAAAGTCAAAATTTTCTAGGGAGCCACAGATTGCAATTAAAAAAAAACATTAGCAAAATGTCTACTCTAAGAACAGTAAGAGACTCAAGCTAGTGGGAGAAAGACACTCTGGAAATGCCAGAGCATGTAGCTAGGGCATGTTGTGGAAGAGTTCATGTACTGTGAATAGGAAAGGAAATGATTCCTTAGGAGGCTTGGGAAATCTTTCCAAATTTGAACTGAGTTAAATCATTAAAGTAGGAGTCCAGAAATATTTGCCAATTCTGCTTTTGGGTCTCAGTTGAGAATTTCATCTAAATACATACTATATTAGATAAAAGGAACAAATTGTGGGGAAGTTAAAGTGAACATTTTTTTTTGTTTTCTGACATAGTTTATGCAAAATTGTTTAGTTGAGCCACTTCACATTAGAGGAAAATGTGGGTTTTAAATACTAGGGGACTGCAGAGAGGACTCTGTGGCTTAAAGCCCTGGTGTTGAAGCAGTAGGGTCTTACTGCAGATTCCTAATACCTTGAAAACCCAGCACACCGTTTGCAACCTCAGCACTGGGAGAAGGTGGAGAGCATAGCAGCAGATCCATGGAGCTTGATTTTAGCCAGAGGAGCCAGTTGGTGAGCTCCAGTGTCAGTGAGATCTTGTCTCAAAGGATAAAGTGGAGAATGATTGAACCTATGTTGATTTCAGGCCTCCACGCATAATCTCAAATGTGAATGCACAACCACCACACATTTTGACATCATATTTTGGTTTCCTTGGTACATTCAGTGTGTGTGTGTGTGTGTGTGTGTGTGTGTGTGTGTGTGTGTGTGTGTGTGTATGTGTGTGTACTGATAGACAGCAAATAAGCAAATGAACAATGCATACTATATGTTAGAATATGCTTTGAATTTTCTTAGTCTGGTCCTAGATGATAAACAAATTAAATAGGTCCAACAGAATTTGGGAGAATATACAAATGAGAAGTCAGGTTTTGTCAGTTATAACATGTTAAAGGGTAATGCCAGGGGTGTGGGTGGGACAAAATTTAAAAAAAAGTCAGTTTCCCAAGATTTCATCCTGCAGTAAACTAGTAACATTTTCCTAAGAGGGAGATAATTGAAATAACGCTTCCTCTGAAGTTTCAAACCAGTCGCCAGCCACAGATGATACCCATTATTGCCCTAGTCATGCCGACCAGAGATTGTCTGCTAGGGTGCAGTACCGTGGGACTTGTCCCTGTATTTCTCACTACAGAGTGATCTTACCAGGGCCTTTCATCTTTCCCTGCCACATGCCCTGTGCAGGTGTATCATTGCTAGTTATTAAGTGGAGATGAAAGCCAGAGTCTGTCTACCAGCTGAGACAGCCTTGAGCCTTTTAGTTCTCAGGTTAATAGTTCAAGTCTCCACTTGTGCAATCAGCAGGAAATCTTAATGGCTACATCTTGACATCGTACTCTGGGTCCCCTAGACAAGGCCTGTGTGCAAGATGAAACAATCCTTTGAGAGCTAAGTTCTCCTGGGCTGTCTCGATGGACACTATACCACTCAATCAATTCTCAAATTAACAAAATCTACGGCAAGGTGATGTGCTCTTGAACTCTGGACATGGCTCAGCCTTTTTGAGGTCTCTTTTGAAAAGTTCCACTTTGGCACTCCATCACCATGGAGAAAGCTTTCCAGAGTAAATTTCAGGGATCCTTCAAGCTTCACTTCATGCCCACGCTTCACGGCCTCATACAAAGCCCTTCTACATCACACTATTATCTGGAGTCAAATAAGCCCAGAGTGATTTGTTCACCATTTCAGACATACTTGCTAAGTTATGATCAATAATATTTAGAAAGTGCTGACTCTAGTTAAGATTGGTTTACATCTGTACCTGTTTGCTAAGAGAAATCTGGTGTTTTCTCTAAGGTGGCCATGAATTCCCAAAGACTTAGATTTTTCTTAGCTTTCCATAGAACAAAAATCTCAGTGTCCATGGAACACTCGTCTTATTTTATAACTTGTCCCGATGTCCCTAGAGTGTTCCCTGTGTGGGCACAATCTTTTTTCTTGAATACCTCCACTTCAAATTCCCTGCAACATGGTAGAGAATAGGCTTCACTAGAGATTTGTGGGAATGGTGAGAGTTGAAAAGACAAGGTCGTTTAGCTTGGTATCAATTGGTTGTTTCAGCTGGGTTACAGAGTTCCCTGTTCTTTGAGAATAGCTGGTTGGTGTTTTGGGTTTCCATCTTGGAGACAAGGGACTTTCCTATATCTCACATCTTCTTAGTTCTGCTCCATTTACAAATGGTGTCTTAATATTTGATACAACTGTTTTAATTTCTCTTTCTCACATCTCCCTACCATTAAGTAGAATGTAGATTTTCCTAAATAAAAAATTGACATTTCCATCAACAGTGTATAAGGGTTCTGTTTTGTTTGCATCCAGCTTTGTTGTCATTAGTTTTCTTACTGATTGCCCTTTTGTTAATATAAATTTGATTTTCAGTGTCGATTTAATTTTCATTTTTCTGTTGGCTATGGAGGTTGAGCAATTTGTTATATTAATTTTCAGGAGAATATGTTTAACTAGAAGTCATTATATTTAGTGAATTAAGTGAGTCATTGAAGAAGAAATAATTTTTTCTCTCATTCGTGGATCCTATATTTTATACAGATACATAAAACAATGAATATATATATATGTATATATGACATGAAGATAGATGTGAAACTGTCTGGAAGAGCAAAAGGAGGAAGTAGGAGTAAGGAAAGGAGGGGGAAAGGTCGGGGGGAAATGTTCTCCAAGTACATTATGCACATACGTGAAAATGAATCTCCCCAAGTAAACATGAAAACAAAAAATAGCTTCTTTCCCCAGAACCTCCCCAAAGAGGCGATACTGTACATTGTCATTTAGCAGAAGATCGGATTGTAAGCCACAGTTAAAAGCCTGGCTCAGTATTTCTCCTTTCTCTGTCTTTACAGAATGTGGAAATACCCTAAAAGTTTCAAAGCAGCACTGTGAAAACTACAACAAAATCGATCTCCTAACCAAATCCACAAACTGATCTGGTCAACTCAGTACTTGCTGATATGGGTGTCCTCTCTAAGGTGGCAGTCACTGGTGGATGTTGAAGTTCAATGACAGGAGGCCCTTCTGATTCTTTGACCCACTCAAACCTCTTACACTCCCACCTTCTCTCCATCCCCACCAAGACCTGACTTTCCTTCTTTGTCACATATTCCTTTTTCTTTGCAACTTGACTTTAGACCAAATCCTGGGTTCTGACCTGATGGTTCTCTGGGGGGCATCTTACCTTAGTGTTAAGAACTCGGACCCTGCATGGGTGCTTCGGAAGCCCTGGTGGTCTCAGGCAGCAGGACCACTCCCTATAGGAAACTCAGGGCAGGACTCTAGATTGGAATCACTTGGAAGAGGGCATTGGTGGCCAGGAATTTATTAAGCAGCAATGGTGAAGGTGACCCGTACCTTCCACTATCTCTTAGAAATAGAATAATGTTAAGGAAAACACAAAAAAGTGTCTATAACTGAAAATATACTTGATTTTCCAGAAAAATACTCTTTTTTTTTTTTTTTTTTTTTTTTTTTTTTAGTTTTTGTTGATTGCCCATGTGAGAGTTAGATAGCCTGTAGAGGATTTACATGGAAGAGAATGTATTAGCCTTGCATACAGGCTTTGAATCCTAATGTAATTTGTTACATAAAACACTTTCTCAGGCTTGTTAAAATATCACATGTAGTTTTATTTCTTAAGTAAGAATCTCATCTGTACATTTATCCAAGGAAGAAAAGGAAGCTTCCAGCTCACAGAAAGAGTCAGAGTAAAGCTAAGGAAACATTTCTACCCTGAATGAGCTTCTGCTATAGAAGAGGCTCCAGGGAGAGAGTTTCTGGTATTTTCTACAAACAGAACTTCCTCTTGCTGTTGTGCCAGCCCAGACATAAGCAGGATGAAGGCTCCTGGCAAACACTTCCCCAGGCATGGGGATGAGAAGACTAAGTAGCCAGTCATCTCAGGCCTTTGGCCTTTGAAGTGTCACAGGCTATCAGAAACTCTACCTGGTTCAGTGACAGAGCCAAGGAACAAGGGGAAAACAAAACAAAACGAAAATAGACAGGTTGTCAGTTTTTGACTTTTGACCCACCATACTTCCCAGTAGATACAAAGTGTGTGTGGGCATGCACATACACACACACACACACACACACACACACACACACACACACACACATACACACACCACACACACATTCATATAAAAATACACATTTGCACCTCACTGTTATTAGACAACTGTAAGCATTCTTTTGTTATGTTTGTGGCTCAAGAGTAGTCTGAATCTCCTGCACATACTTTGAACACCAAGGTGGTGATTTGTGAAGTCCCTAGGTGAACCCAGCACTTCAGGGCATGAGAAAACCCATTCCAGTTACAACAAATGTCTGTCACCAGCTTTCTCATTTGCTGACCCATCGTGGTAAGATCTTCCTGGTCTGTTGGCAGACTCCTCTACAATCATGATCGTGAGAGTCATGGTGTCTAGGTTCAGTTTCAGTATCTACAAAGAATTCCAGGCTGTGAAGATCAATGGTTATAATTTAAGAACCTTGTTACCATTCCTGCCCCAAAGTGTTGCAGTTCTGCTTTAGAAACTCAGGCATCATTCTCTCTAGTTGTCTGCCAACCCAGATGCTCACTGTGACTCTTATGTCCTGGAAGATGAGGGTGGTAATCTATACGCCAAGGGATCTGAAGCTTGGGGATACCTTCCTTGTCTGAGAGACCCACAGCCAAACATAGGCAGATCTTGGGGAATCCTGCAGAAGAGGGGAGAGGGAGGATTATGGGAGCCGGAGGGGAAAAGAACACCACAACAAAACCCACAGAATCAACTAACCTAGGCTCATAGGGTCTCACAGAGACTGAACCAACAACCAAGGAGCCTGCATGGGTCTGACCTAGGCCCTCTGTATACATGTTATGGTTGTGTAGCTTGGTCTTCTTGTGGGACTCCTAACAGTGGGAGAGCAGGCTGTCTCTGACTCTTTTGCCTGCTTTTGGGACCTTTTCTTCTTACTGGGTTGCCTTATCCAGATTTAATACAAGGCAAGGTACCTAGTCATGTTGCAACTTGATATGCCATGTTTGATCGATAACCCTGGGAGGGCTGCCCTTTTCTGAAGGGAAAGGAGGAGGAGTGGATCGTTCAGTGAAGGAAGGTGGGGACAAGGGACTTGTAGGAGAGGAGGGGGGGAAAACTGCAGTCAAGAGGTAATATATGAGAGAAAAAAGTGTCTCTTTCATATCTAGAAGGAGCAGGGTTGATAATGTCCATAAAACAGGACCACTGTATTTGGACAGACAGCTGTTTAAGCCCTCATCCCATGCAGAGGTTCTTTTCTGCTTAAAATATGCATGAATCAATTGCATAAGAAGTGATACTGAGAGACTCAAGCCTTCCATCTCAAGTCCATGAAGTTGCTGTAGATAGTCTGTCTTAAAGGAAGTCTCCCTGAAATGTTAACGCCACCTATGTCCTACTCATCTCTTCCTGGGTCTTTCAAAACGTTGTCTTCTCTTATTTCACAAAATTAAAAAAAAATCCTTAATTAATTTTTTTAAATACACAAGTAGAGTATTCACATCATTTATCACTTCCACCCTTTTCTCTGCACTTGACAACCCCTCCCAAGTCCCCCTCCTCAACTTCTTCTCAGATTCAGGATCTCTTCTTCAATTATTATTGTTGTAAATGACACCCATCCATACATGTTCATATAATAAAACTTCTGAATCTACTTAGTGTTGCTTATATAGACATGTGCTTAGGATTGACCACTTGGGATTGGATAACCTAAGAGTGAGCTCATTCCTGGAGAAGACTGATTTTTCCCTCTCTCCGAAGGCACTGACTACCTGTAGCTCTTCAACTAGTAGTGAAGAGCTTATGAGATGCCCCCATCTACATGGGCATGCCAACTGTTGTTGCCACTCTGTAGTTCTTATGTAGGTACCCACGTTGTTTGGGCAACCCTTTGATTGCATGGGTGCAGTTTCCCAGGCATGATCAGAAGACCTTCTTTCACATCAGGTAACATGGTCCTCTGGCTCTTACAGTCTTTCTGTCACATTTCTCTTGCTGTTGCCTGAGCCTTAAGTGGAGGGGTTGTGTTGTTGACTTATCCATTGGTGCTGGGCATCCTGCAGTCCCTTATTCACTGCGTGCTGGCCAGTGTGGATCTCTGTAATAGCGTCCATCTGCTACAAACAGAGGCTTTTCTGATGATGGGTGAGAACTACACTAATCTGTGGCTATAAGGCTAAATGTTTAGAACACAGTTAAAAGTATATTGACTTTGGAAAATGGGAGAAGTAGATTCTCCTATCCAGTCTGTAATTTCTCCAGCCCTGGGTATTTCAATAGGTTTAACATACCAGGCACGAATCCCCTTTTATTATGTGGGTCTTAAGTCCAATTATACAGCTCTGGATTTCTTCCAGAATTAAAAAAAACAAAACAAAACAAAAAAAAACAAAACAAAACAAAAAAACAAAAACCTCTAGTACCACTGGGAGTATCCTACTGGAATGGCTGATGGACATAACAGCTGGGCAGGACTAGTGATTTCTTGTCTCCCTTGGAAGCTTATATGGAACCTTCCAATGCTATGAGAGCCAGTCTTCAGGGAAGAGGCTTCCAGGCAGCTTCAGCTGGATTCCTCTGACATAAGTATGTGATGTAATCAGCAAGGGTTTCCCATTGGGCAATAGCCTAATTTGGTTCAGGAGTTACTTGGGCATAACTCTCCACCCCCACCATGAACAACTAACTTGAGAGCAAGGTTCGTATGCTTGGCTCTAGGCTTTTGTTAGACACCCTGAGTTTCTTGTGTGAAGCATTATCACTCCATTTGTCATAGTTCCATGGATATATATTAATATATATGTGTGGGCTTTAGGTGGCTTATAAAATGTTTCTCTGAAAATTTCAAGCATCCTTAGTGTTATTTATCCCTCCTGCATTCATCTCACTCCATGTCACCCTGATTTCTCTCTCTCTAGTTAACACTCCTGGATGTTTTCCCACTTCCCTTTTCATAACACTTGTCCTATGGCCCTTTCTCTAGAGCTCCTTCTCTTCCTCTTTCCCTAGGGTCCATAGTCTTGGTTTTTGTGGTTTCTTCAGGAAATAGATTCACATATAAAATTTCGGAGCTAGGACCCGTAAACAAGAAAGGACATGTGATATTTATTTTTCTTGGTCTGGGTTACCTCACTCAGTATAGTACTTTCCAGTCCCATCCATTTTCCTGCTAATTTCATTTTCCTCTGCAGTTGAACAGTAGTCCGTTGTGTGTATACCACGTTGCCATTATTCTGGGTTTCACTTAGGAGTTTTTTCCTACTCTCACTAAGTTTGTTGAGGTGTTTCTTCATGTCCTTTTTAAACACCTTGAATTCTTTGATAGTATTTATGAATGTTCTTTTAAATTCTGTGTCCTGGGGTTCATTTAAGTAATTCTCATTACAAAGCATTTCTGTAGAACTAGTGGTTTCAGCAGAGGGTGGTATTCCTTTGTCTTTTTATATTGTTTGTGTTTTTGCAGTGTGAGTTGGGCATGCATAGATCTAAGGATTGGCTCAGCAATAGAGTGCTGGCCTAGCATGTATGGAGGGAGCTTGGGGTTCAGTCCTCAGCATGGATAACCCAGACACAGTGATGCATGCTTATAATACCAGCATTTCAAGTAGGAGGATTAGCAATTCAGGTCATCCTGGGCTACATACCAAATTTGAGGTTAGCCTCAGCTACATAAGACCCTGCCTCAAATAGAAAAATAATTATGTACCTGCTCCCTTTGTGTATAATCAAGAATCTAATCTAATAAATAGGCTCTTGCATCGTAATTAGACATGGGAACAGCTACATCCAATACAGTAAGGAAATAGTTCTTCTCCCTGATCCTATACCCATGCTGAAGAAGAAACTATGAGTGTTCATATGTTCCCTTACTGCTATATGATACTGTAAAACTTCATTAGTTATTTATTATTTATTTATATAATGCAGAGGAAATGGGACTGTGCATGTTCCATGGTACAGGTGTGCAAGTCAGAGGGAAGCTTGGGAGAATGGTTCTCTCCTTCTCTTAAGTGTGCTCTAGGGATCTGAAACTTATATCATCAAGCTTTGCAGCAAGCACCTTGACCAGCTGAGCCATGGCACTAACACTGCATTACATATAAATGTACATATGCATGCGTGTATATATGTATACATGGTTTTTCAAGAGGCTTCCAAAGGGTTTACATCTGTTGTGAACCACTGATGAGATGCAGCCTAACACAGATATCTGGAGGCCACTGTAAATAAAAAGAGCTGGACAGCAAGCTACTCCTCCAGAAAGCCCATGGTAGGCTGTTACAGCTTGATGCACTCATCCTCAGCAGGTTGTCCACAAAATTGGTTTCTATCTCTCTTGTTTGGGGAATGCAAAGGAAAAAAATGAAAAAAAAAATCAAAGCATACCACCACAACAACAGCAAATCCAAGACCATGGGAGATAGCAAAAGAGGCAGAGAACAAAATGGTCAAAAATACAGAAAATTAAAATGAAACTATTGTAGCTAGAGTTTTCCTGCTTGGCCCATGGTCAGGATAAATCTCTTTCACCTGCCAGTCCCACAGCCGCTCAGACCCAACCAAGTAAACACAGAGACTTATATTGCTTACAAACTGTATGGCTGTGGCAGGCTTCTTGCTAACTGTTCTTATATCTTAAATTAATCCATTTCTATAAATCTATACCTTGCCACGTGGCTCGTGGCTTACCGGCATCTTCACATGCTGCTTGTCCTGGTGGTGGCTGGCAGTGTCTGGCAGCATCTCCTTCCACCTTCCTGCTCTTTTAATTCTCTGTTAGTCCCGCCTATACTTCCTGCCTAGCCACTGGCCAATCAGTGTTTTATTAGCAACACATTTGCCATACAGAACATCCCACAGCAAACTATACTTGTTTATCAATGATTACACTAAGTATAAAAAATTAAGCTTCTTAATGAAATTTAATAGAGTGCTGGGCAATAAAAACAAACAAACAAACAAACAAAAGCCCGATGAACATAAGATCTATCTTTATGTTATCTATATTACAGAATTATTTTAGATTTAGATATGCTGAAGATGCAGACATGGTAAAATATTCAATGTGAATGGTAACCCAAAAGTATCAGACATAGCAATACTTGTATCAGACAAATATTAATGGCTGTGGTCATACACAGAGGAAGTAATATAATAAATATAATAAATATAATAAATATAATAAATATAATAAATATAATAAATATAATAAATATAATAAATATAATA